>JARUHE010245056.1:0-13095 GCA_031471125.1 Archaeomysis grebnitzkii | reverse complement strand
GATATGCAGCCGACATATGGCGCGTCCTCCAAGCCGGGGTAAGCTTAGCATATGAGATTTTAAGAGAATACAGCCACATTCAAATTCTCATTGAAATAGCCTTAGAGCGGACTCGAACCGGCGCCAGTGAGATTTGCTGACGCAGCATTAATCTACAGGCAGCGTTCGAATCCACTCGGCCACCATCTCTCTAGGATGGGCAGACTGATGCCTGCTGTTTATGATGCAAAAGACAAGGATGATAATATTGGCTTCTTTATCTTCATGAATACGTTCACAGTTCAGGGATTGCAATACCAGGTGCAGAACATGTGACGTAAAATCTTGTGCAAGCTGCTTTTAATTTTTGTATACAGAAAATCTTCTGTAACATACACCGATATATTGCTTACGTTATATGAATAATCTCCGTTTCAAGCATACAAGTTAAAACAATTACCACTGCCTGTGTGTCAAGTTCTTTGTATACCTAGAAATGATGTGGACGTTTTAAGATATATCGGTTAAATAATGCTACATTTTAGGAACTTTCTAAGTTTTTTAGTCTACATTTCATGGGTATTACTGTACTACTAATTTTCATGTCTATATAATGTCTTCTATGTTTTTCAAGCTGGAGAACAAAACAGTCTAACACAACACTATATTACTAATTGATATCAAAACAGGTGAAAAACTTGACGAAAATTTCCGACTGGGTAAGATTGTTTGCAGCATTAAACATCAATTTTTAAAGTTTTTTAAAAAAAAACAAAAAAAAACAACAAACCTAACAGCATTTTAATCATGTATGATAATAAATAACAAATTAAATTCGGAGTTTGTTTAATTAATAATTTTTGTCAATGACAAAGCATTTTTTTTTATTGTTATTCCATAATTAAAACAAGAACAATACTGTTATTTCACAATAACAATAGTGTAGTTAGTACACTTGATTGTTTTATAATTAATTAGCAAGTACCTATGTAAAATATATCTAACAATGTATCAAACAATATATCTAACAATGTATCAAACAATGTATTCAACAATTTATCTGCAAATTATCTGAAAGTTTAACTAACACTTTATCTAACAATTTATCCAACAATTTAGCTAACAAATTATCCAACAATTTATCTAATAGCTTACCTAACAGTTTATCTAACTGCTTATGTATAAATTTGTCTAACACTTTATCTAATAAGGTATCTAACAAGGTATCTTATAATATATCAAACAATTATTTTAACAAGTTATCTAACAATGTGTTTAACAATGTGTCTAACAATGTATCTAGTAATTTATCTAACAAGTTATCTAACAATTTATCTAACAAATTGTCTAATAAACTATCTAACAAACTATCTAACACCTTATCGATCAATTTAACTAACAATTTATCTACCAATGTATCCAACATTGTATCTAACAATGTATCTAACAAATTATCTAAACAAATTATCTAACAGTTTATCTAACAGTTTAATTATTAATTTATCTAACAGTACATATAACAATGTGTTTAGCAATTTGTCTAACACTGTATAGAACAATATATCTATCAATTTATCCAGCAACTTGCCTAATAAGTTATCTAATAAACTGTCTAACAGCTTATCCAACAGTTTATATATCAGTTTATCTAACAATGTTAACTTTATAAAATTTGGCTTGAGGCTGATTTTTAGGTTTTCAGTACACCGCTAGATCAGTCCGTAGTTTCAAAGGATAAGTTATAAATTTTATAAACAACGGAAGTCTGAAAATAATATTTGTTAATTATAATTTTAACAGACTTTTGTTATATGAGCGGAATTGAAACGGATATGTTTTATTCTGTTACAACCAGAGTTATTCTGGCAAATTAACGGACATTTTAACTTGACACAAATTCAAATAACCTGTAATATGGATCAACAATAGCACAAGTGAGGTATACTTTATGTTATTTGAATGTGTATTACCTCACTTGTGCTATTGTCGATCCATATAATGTTCTTCAATTATTATACGAAATAAAAAACAATTCATTTCAAGCATCTCATCGAATATAGTTTCAATAATACTCGTACATGGCTAATAATGTTACTATTAATCATATTAAAATCTTAATTGGTATCATATTAGACAGTATTATGCAGAGCGTAAATCTAACGCTATTTTCGTGATAATGAGTGCTTCACATTTAACAATAAACCTTCATATCTCCTTAACCACTCTCTTACACACAAATTAGTGAGGAGTAAAAGTTTCTTAGAATATCAAAACATATGTATAATTATTAAAATAACAACGAAATGTTCAACGAGTGAGATTCTAAAAAGTGCCTCCTTTTCCCGATTTACGCCTTGGTATTATGACCCACGTGATATCCTATTAAACAGTACGTTGGCCCATCTGATATCGTATTAGATGTACTGGCTCATCTGACATCATGTTAGGCAGTACGTTGGCCCACCTGATATCTTATTAGACAGTACGTTGACCCATCTGGTATCATATTAGGCAGTAAGTTAGCTCATTTAATATCTTGTTAAACAATACAGTACGTTGGTCCATCTGTTGCTATATTAGATAGCACGTTGGCCCAACCGATACTATGCTGGACAGTACGATGGCCCGTTTAATGTTATATTATTAAGTACAGTACGTTGGCCTATCTAACACAGTATCATTCTATACAGAACAGCACGTTTTTCCAGTTGATATCAGATTAGCCAGTACATTGGCCCATCTGATATCATATTAGATAGTATGTTGGTCTATCTGATACCAAGTTGGACAGTACATTAGTATGTTTAATATCATATTAAAGATGTGTTAGATAGTACGTTTGCGCATTTAGCATCATGCTAGAGAATACAGCACGTTAACCCATATTATAACATATTAGCCAGTACGTTGACTTTCTGATATCATTTTATACAGAATGCTGGCCTATTTAAGGTTATGTTAGGCAGTACAATACATTGGCCCATCATGCATCATATTATACAGCACATTGGCCAACCTGATATCATACTAGACAGTACGTTGGCCTATATGACATTGTGTTACACAGTATGTTGGCGCATCTAATGTCATATTAGAGAGTACGTTGGCCTATCTGACACGATGTTAGACTGTACGTTGGCTCATCTGATATCGTATTAGACATACTGGCCCATCTGACATCATGTTAGTCAGTACGTTGGCCCATCTGATATCATAATAGAAAGTACGTTGGTTCATCTGATATCATATTAGACAGTACGTTGGCCTATCTGACACCATGCTAGACAGTACGTTAGTTCATCTGACATCATGTTGGTCAGTACGTTGGCCCATCTGATATCATATTAGACAGTAGACAAAATATTTATTTTTGTTTTAAAGTAATAATTATATAACATAAATGAAAAGAGATATGCATTATGAATAGTCCGTCTCAAATAAAATTTTATTTAAAACTTCAATTTATTGAAATAAATCCGTTTTTATGCTGTTTTTGAACTTGTATTTCTTTCTAAAGTAGATAAAACATAATTATATAACATAAATGAAAGATATAAATAATCCATCTTATATAAAGTTTAATGTAAACCTTGCGATACCCAGCGATACAATAAAAAGTTTTTTTATGTAATGAAGATTTCATGAATCGAAAACTTTTGAGCCATTTTTATAAAACATTCATCAAATTACGTCACAACTTATACAATTAAACTTAATCAAGTTGAACTTTCGAGCAAAGTTGAATCAGTTTCAATTATTTGAACAGTTTTAAATATATGAGCAGTTTCAATTATTTGAACAATTTCAATTATTTGAACATTTTCAATTGTTTGAATAGTTTCAATTATTTGAATAGTTTCAATTATTTGAACAGTTTTAATTATTTGAACAGTTTCAATTACTTGAACCGTTTCAATTATTTGAACAGTTTCAATTATTTTGACCAATTTCAATTATAAAATTGAAATAATTATTTGAATCAGTTTCAATTATTTGAACAGTTTCAATTATTTGAACATTTTCAATTATTTGAACAGTCTCAATTGTTTGAATAGTTTAAATTATTTGAACAGTTTAAATTATTTGAACATTTTCAATTATTTGAACATTTTTAATTATTTGAGTAGTTTAAATTATTTGAACAATTTCAATCATTTGAACAGTCTCAATTGTTTGAATAGTTTCAATTATTTGAACAGTTTTAATTATTTGAACAGTTTTAATTATTTGAACAGTTTCAATTACTTGAACAGAATCAATTATTTGAACAGTTTTAATTATTTGAACAACTTTAATTGTTTGAACAGTTTTAATTATTTGAACAGTTTCAATTATTTGAACAGTTTCAATTATTTTGACCAATTTCAATTATAAAATTGAAATAATTATTTGAACAGTTTTAATTATTTGAACAGTTTCAATTATTTGAACAGTTTTAATTATTTGAACAACTTTATTTGTTTGAACAGTTTCAATTATTTGAACAGTTTTAAATATTTGAACATTTTTAATTATTTGAGCAGTTTCAATTATTTGAACAATTTTAATTGTTTGAACAGTTTCAATTAGTTGAACAGTTTTAATTATTTCAACAGTTTCAATTGTTTGAGCAGTTTTAATTATTTGAACAACTTAAATTATTTGAATAGTTTTAATTAATTGAACAGTTTTAATTATTTGAATAGTTTCAATTCTTTGAATAGTTTCAATTCTTTGAATGGTTTCAATTATTTGAAAAATTTTAATTATTTGAACAATTTTAATTATTTGAACAGTTTTAATTATTTGAACAGTTTCAATTATTTAAACAGTTTTAATTATTTGAACAGTTTCAATTGTTTGAGCAGTTTTAATTATTTGAACAATTTTAATTATTTGAACAACTTCAATTATTTGAACAGTTTCAATTATTTGAACAGTTTCAATTATTTGAACAGTTTCAATTATTTGAACAGTTTCAATTATTTGAACTGTTTCAACTATTTGAACAATTTCATTTGTTTGAACAGTTTCAATTATTTGAACAGTTTCAATTATTTGAAAAGTTTTAAATATTTGAACATTTTTAATTGTTTAAGCAGTTTCAATTATTTGAACAATTTTAATTGTTTGAACAGTTTCAATTATTTGAACAGTTTCAATTAATTAAACAGTTTTAATTAATTAAACAGTTTTAATTATTTGAACAGTTTCAATTATTTGAACAGTTTCAATTATTTGAACAGTTTTAATTAATTAAACAGTTTTAATTATTTAAACAGTTTCAATTATTTGAACAGTTTCAATTATTTGAACAGTTTTAATTAATTAAACAGTTTCAATTATTTGAACAGTTTCAATTATTTGAACAGTTTTAATTAATTAAACAGTTTTAATTATTTGAACAGTTTTAATTATTTGAAAATAGAATTCGTACCCTACTTCTAGCCATAAAATTTTAGTTTTCTTTAATGTAGACATTGAAGCCTACACAAAAATTTAAAAATCTTTATATGATAAATATTAACGCAATACTACATCAGTGCATTCAATAATGCAGACTTGCCATTTATAATGAACTAAAATAAATATTTAAAAACAAAATTTAAAAACAATTAAATAATCAAAATTACAATTATGAATTATTTTCAAAACAAACTACAAAACATTAAAAAACAAATAACTTCAGATAGGACAAACAGCTATGGAAATATCAATAGCTTGGCACCCAATAATTGTAAAAGTTGTTTTTTACTTTATTATTTTACTGTATTGGAACAAACTCGTTGCCTAAACTGTTAACTAATATATAGCATTGAATGATTATAACAACTATTAATAATAATAATAATACAAATAATACTAGTAATAATAATAATAACAATAATTATAACAAAATTAATAATAATAACAACAATAAAAATAATATAAATAATAATAATAATAATGAAATTAATAATATCAATGATATATAAGGCTCAACATTAACTGCAAAAGTTCTGAAACAAACAGATTAAAATTATTCAATTAACTTTATAAATATAATAATAGAACATACATACTTTTTCAATTTGTATTAGTATTAGTATTATTATTGTTATTAGTATTATTAATAGTATTAATATTATTAATAATCTTAGCATTAGTAGTATTAGTGTTAGTATTGTTATTATTAGTATTAATATTATTAATAATCTTAGCATTAGTAGTATTAGTGTTAGTATTGTTATTATTAGTATTATTAAATATTAGTGTTAGTGTTAGTATTACTAAATTAAAGGAAAAAACAAAACATTTAAAAATTATATATTTGCATACTTCCTCAGCAGACAATGACTTTATTCCTAGGCGGCATTACAATGCCTTAATACCTTAAGATATACATTTAAGAGTGGTTAGGTTAGGTTAGGTTAGGTTAGGTTAGGTTAGGTTAGGTTAGGTTAGGTTAGGTTAGGTTAGGTTAGGTTAGGTTGTTAATAGTATCCAGTCTTAAGAATAAACCACAAGACAGCTGTACATTGGATTGAAATTATTATTCCCCGAGTAGTAGCATCTTGTATGCATAACAATGCAGAAAAACCTTACAAAAGGCTAAAACTCAGCTCAAAAAATAATAATAAAACAAATCAATTTTGCATTATGAAAATAATAAAAACATTAATAAAACAAAATAATTTGTTGTGGCCCAGCCATTATTTTTTTGAAAAAAAAACAATCAAGTTTTGTATTATGAAAATAATAAAACAATAACAATTTGGTGTGCACAATCCATATATTATTGAGGGACAAGCCATCAAACTTTTTTATTATTATATGACAAACCTATAAATAATTTTACATTTTCTGACATTTATCTTAAATAGAAATTATGATTTTATTTTATTTATTCTAAGTTTTCCAAATATTTGTCTTCAATTGTGTCAACAGTTTCACAGAATTAATAAAACGTTTTTGTATTCTGCTTAGATCTTGTAACAAACGTGTCTTACAACTTTGTCTTAATTAAAAACTTATGCCAAACCACGTTAAAATAACGTTATCAGATGTTCGCACAAAGTTGAGGTCAATAATAATTCCAATGAAAAAGGTTTTGCAAAATTCAACGTTGTATATATGTTACAAGCTTTTAAAATAACGTTGTGATAACGTTGCTACAGCATTACAAAGCCCGTTGGAAAAAAATAACATAGTTGGCTGCCTTAATTACTAAGAATCAATAATAGTTGGTTGCCTTAATTACTAAGAATCAATAATAGTTGGTTGTCTTAATTACTAAAAGCTAACAAATAGTTGGTTGCCTTAATTACTAAGAATCAATAATAGTTGGTTGCCTTAATTACTAAGAATCAATAATAGTTGGTTGCCTTAAATACTAAAAGCTAACAAACAGTTGGTTGCCTTGTTTACGAAATGCATAAATTGAAGGAAACACTATTTAGTTCAAAAGTAGTTTGAGATTTTAATACAAAATAATTCTCTTACAAAATTACAGCTAACAGACTAGTACAGTCAAGCATTATTGAAAAAACGATAACTACTATTCGACAGTTCGACTACTCCAATTAAGGACTAAACCACTATATGTTTCATAGGAATTGAGCAGCATCGTATTATCGAAATTGTGAATGCTAATGTATGAACAATTTGATGAATATAGATGAGTAAAAAATGTAATAGGCCTATGTGTAATCTGTGAACAAGATGCAAGTAACATTTGTATAATGAAACATGCGATACCACATAGAATACAATTTTATGATTATGTGGTGTCTTCTAATTATGATGATGCTTTAGAGTATTACAATACCGTCCACTTCGTATATGATTTACAACAAAAACTGTTATGGTATAAGCAGCACGGACTCTACTGCAGGGCTTTCACATCGAAATCCCTATTATACAATCTTCTATACTCATGCTCGCAAAATGATATTATGTATGAAGTTTTGAATCTTCAATTATTTATGGTTAAATTTCTACAAAAACCTACACCAGAACTAAAATGACAAAAACCTTCGACTTATGTAATAACAATAATAATTCGGTTTCTTATTTGGCGCTATAAAGTAGTTTCAGGCAATACCTTGCCAACTTCTCACCGCACCTTACAAGAAAAACAAATTAAAAATGAAAAACCATATATAAAAGCAATTCAAATTTAACTAAAAAACAAAAAATAAAGACAACAAACACAAATACCATGTGATGCAGTCAATACACGCATTTTTTGTCCCAATTTATTTTTAAATTGTGTTGGTAATATTTATTTTGTATATTACATTTATTTCTTTTTCCTTTTTAACATCTTTATTCTTTCTTTCTAAACAAGTATTTTGATTTTTTCTTCCGCATCAATTATTCATCCTTCTCTTCTGTATTGAAATGTTTGAATGTTTGAGAAAGCTAACCAACATTATTAATTTTATACAAACTAAAAATATATACGCCGTATAAATAAGTTCTTGAGATTTGTAAGGAAACTAGGGTCGTCTTGAAGGGATAAATGTTTTTCGGTTACATTTTTGCAATCTGAGATCCTACAGATGCGAACATTGATGACGAGCAAAAAAAGAGAAGGCAAAATCATGATTTCAGCTGCTCTCCCTGCGCCGCATTAGGCATTCCTAAGATGTCTACATATACGATGTAATTAATTAGCTATGAATTTTGAGAAGTTAATTTCTATTATCAATAAATCTTATTTTAACTGTAACCATATTTAATATAGGAAAGGGTATTTAAAAAGAATATAACACAAATATGTCCTTCTTCAATTTTGAGCAACATATATATATACAGTACATTAGAAACAACATCCCTTGGTCATTTGAAAAGATAGTACGATATATAAATATTATCTTTTGGGTTTTATATAATCTGTGTTACAAACAAAATTTTCATTGTGATATGATTTAAAAAAATATTTATTAATGAGATGGTTGGTATTGCTTGGACTCTGCCAACTATTTTACGTTTGGCTGCAGCTTAATTGTTGCCAATCTCAGTATGGAAAAAGGTCATCACATAGTCAGTTGGCTTCTGTGTCTGGACTTATTTAAAGTTAGTAGGTTGAATGTTTGCTCACAAGTATAAATTAGGCCAATTAAACTTGAGTATTTAAATGCTTTGCTGTGTAGCTGCGGATACTCTACTTTCCGTAACTATTCATATATATTGAGCAGATGTTATTGTTAACAACAAGGCTGACATATGGTACAACATATTATTGTATTTACCGTATTTATGCCAACGATTACATAAAGAAACGTTATAGTTTTCTTTGGTAATTTTTTTGCATCACTGTATAAAAGTATAAAAGTACATATGTAACGCTGTAACGTAATTATATATTTTGGTACATACTGCAAATACAGTAAATACCACATGCCAGCCTGCCACTGTGTTCAAGAAACTAAATCAACCGAAGTTTGACCATTTTTTTAATTGGCTTACAGAAGTAATGCAGTGATGGTACTCTTACAATGACAACCAAGACTGGCATATGGTATAGCTACTTAACTATTCACAGTGTTATTGTAACGAAAACAACAATGTGCCATTATAATAAATTATATAATAGATTTATAATAAATATCTTACAAGCCACAACGTAATTTTGTGTTGATTGTTTCAGTATCGTAATCTAAATACGGTTAATAACACACCTTGGTCAACTGTAATTTGGGGAACAGTTTTCACAAACTTAACTTTAAAAAGAAACAAGATCATCCTCAATATGTAAAAAAAACATTATACTGAACACCCCAGATACAGATATAGTTAAAATAATAGTAATGTTATGCAAATATTTTATTTTTGTCAACGTTTCAAGTGTTTTCTTTTGTTTCAATTCCGTAGTAGGAATATATTGTATACAAAATGCTTAAAATACAATTTCAGTGAAAGCCTATTCACTCAAAATCCTTAATTTTTGTTTTACCTAATTTTACGAACAATCACATCGTATTACTAGACATATGAACGTACAAACTATATATTATTACTCCAATCAATTTGTACTTGATGAAAAAACTAAGATAAAGAAAAGTTCTTACGTTGATAAAGCTGTCCAATAAAAAATATTACTACATAATAATTATACAAAATAAATCTTACTTTGCATTATTTATATTTTTTAAAGTGTCGACGAGTTAATAATACCACGCATCTATATATTTATTTGTGAGAAGTTAGCAGATAAAATTTCAATTTAAAAAAAAGTGAGACCGTCTGAGATTTTATATTGCAAAAGTATTGGTCATAAAAAAACTTTTTTAAGACAATAGTTGAAAAAAACATTACTAGTGTACCATGTAAACCTTCACTGAAGACACCTGACTAACTTTTCAGGCCCAGCTAGTCATAATTTAGTTAAATAATAGTCTAATGTTAGTCAGTTCCATAAGTTAGTCAACTTGATGATGTCAGATCTCTATATTTTCAAAAAATAGTTAGCATGACTAACTTTTTTGTAACATATTTTATGCATTCTATTAAATTATATTAAATGAATTGTTAATTTCTTAAAATACAATGCAAACATGCTTTATCAGTGAATCTAAAAATATCATACAAAAATTTCATGATGAATAATAGCAATTAGAGTAGATTAGATTAGAGTAGGTGCAGAACTACTTTATTGTGCTCTATAATATACAAGACCACGTAACGTTAAAGCTTAGGCGAGCGCGTATATTTTCTAATGTGTGTTACTATCACAAATCATATTTGAAAACAGACTTACTGAGGCCTTAATTTATTAACCTAAATAATTAAACAAGTGAGTATAAATTGATAATATGTTTGTAATTTACAAAAAGTTAGGCAGGCAGACTAACATCTGACTAGTTTACATTTGTAAAATAGTCAACATGGTAATTAAGGCTAGTTATAATGACTAATTTATGCCATAATTCAGTAAAATTGACCAATTTCCCAAGAAAATGTTAGTCAAAGATTAGTCATGTGACTACTTTTTTTTCTAAGTTAGTTAAAATTTATATTATCATATTGACTAGTTTAGGATAGTCCATATGACTAACATATGTTTAAAGTGTTGTAGATACAAATTATTGATGATCTTACAATAAAACCAAGATTTAAATGTATTTTTTAAACACACAAAGATAAATCGTTTTACAGTATAACAAATCTCACAATGTCCACTAAATATATTATCTTCAATATCGATATAATCTGTTTTGTTTGGACAGTAAATCTTTTTCTTGAAGATATATTTTTATAAAATATTTTATAATGTCAAAAATAGAGACAGTTGCATCACTGAAATATTTGTTCAATTAATTTCGTCAGTTGAGTGTATTTGTAATCTTTTGATTACAATAGTGCGTTATAGCCTAAATGGATCGACAATAGCACAAGTGAGGTAAGCTCTGTTATTTAAACATGGGTTGCCTCACTTGTGCTATTGTCGATCTATTATACAATAGCACAAGTGAGGTAAGCTCTATGTTATTTATTAAAAATGGGTTGCCTCACTTGTGCTATTGTCGATCTATTATACAATAGCACAAGTGAGGTAAGCTCTATGTTATTTAAACCTGGGTTGCCTCACTTGTGCTATTGTCGATTTAAATGATTTACTTGTCATCTGAAACTAATTTATGAAAAAGTTGTTTTTTTGATACTAACTATAATTATTTTCAAGAGCGGCTGAAATAGGCAAATCAAATTTTAATGCAATAATCAATTTTTTTATTATAATGAATATTTAAGATTTATATTATTAATAAAAAAAATTTTGAAGAGAACGATATAAGGAATGAGGCAAATAAAACGACAGATAAGTGAAACAATGAAGTAGATAATAAGAGAAATAAAACAACTAAAAAGAAGATATCAAGAAAGATAAAATAAATGAAATAGAAAAGGAGAAATACAGAAAAATAAAACGAATGGAAAAGAGAAGGAGATAGAAAGAAATATAAAACAAATGAAATATAGTTGGAGATATTAAGAAAGATAAAATGAATGAAAGGAAGAATGATAAACACGCATAAGATGAAAAATAATGCAGAAAAGCAAAAGAAAGAGTTGTGAAGGTATATAGAGAAAAAGAGAGGACGACAGACTGTTGTGAATATAAAGAGAAAGAGAGCAATATAAAGATGGAGTTGTAAAAAACATTTAGTAAAACAATTAGGATAACTTTTTACAGACAGTTTTGTTTCTTAAGTAATAACTATATTTTTGAAGGAAAGAAACCAAAATCAAAGTTTGGTGTATACCTTTTGCTTTTAAAATAATGTTTATTTAGAGTAAAATGTAAAACTATTAACTCCACTCCCAGAAAAAATAGGTTGCACGTACGTACGGGTACCAAACGTACCACCCGTACTAGACGTACATCGTAAAAAAACATATTTACGGTGCATATTCTTCACAAGACATCTGCTTGTATGGTGCGTTGTATAAAAAAAAACCGTACGTGTTTTTGTGGACAAAACGTGCCAAGTACGTGCCTTTTTAGTCCAGGTACGTTTGGTACGTAAGGTACGTCTGATACGCGTACGTACTTTTCTTGGGGGGTTTCAACATCGTTTTCTGGTAAATTTATTTAAACAAATTTATATTTAAATAAATACAAATTTTAAATAATGACCGTTTTTAGGAGCATTTGAGCTCTGTTTTTTCATTGATAACCAAAATCGAAGTTTGGTTTATAACTGTTTCGTTTTAATTTTTAAATTAATGATTAATTAGAAAAAGAGGAGCTATTAATCACCAACAACTTTTAATGGACACGCGGTATTGATTTGTTTCCTCTATTGTATATGTGTATACAAAAATTATATATTTTCTTGTTAAAATTGCGCTTTCATAGTAATCAACCGGATCAAGTATATGTATAAGCTAAACACTTTAACTGTTTCATGTAACACCGGTGATACATAAGATAAAGGAAGCCGTTAGACTTATGTATCACCAGTGTTACAATAAACGGTTAAGGTGTTAAATAAAAATATATGTACAATCTATTTATATTAAATGTTGAGCAACTTTAATTCTTTAATTCTTTAAATTATTCCAATTTTTATAAAAACCTTTATTTTACAGAACTTCTTTGGAAAATAAAATTTTACATAAAAATACATATATTTATACATACACACACAT
>JARUHE010244945.1:0-13096 GCA_031471125.1 Archaeomysis grebnitzkii | reverse complement strand
TTTCATAATTCTATTAGTGGTAGCTAACTGAGATTTAAAAACATTATTTCAATAGATATTCATTTTACAAAAAAAAATTTCTGGGCAATATTGTTCAGAATTATATATATAAAGCCATTCCTGTTAAATAAAATTATCTGTTAAACTACAATTTGCATTTTTTTCTTCATAATTCTACTTTGTGGTTAACCCAAGATTTAAAAAAAGTGGTAGCTGCTGACTAATATTTAAAAAGAAAAATTTAAAAAAAATTGTGAAAAAATCCACCTCCGCAGCTTCAATAGCAATAGCCTTAGACATGTCAAAGGCATTCAACACAGTACACCTACATAACCTTATATCTAAAATGCAAAACACCATTCTCAAATTCACATCCAACTACATTGAAGGCAGACAACAATACACACAATGCAACAAACAAAACTCCCCACACAGAAACATCAAAACTGGCATACCACATCTACATGGCAGACCTCCCCAACCCTCCACAAAACGTCCATACCATCACCTACACAGATAACATAACAAGTCTCTCCCACATAAACCCCCTAACAGTCAAAAACCAAACCTTACCATACCTACAGCAGATACACAACTGGACCGCAAACAACCAACTTACACTCAATGCAAACAAACCCACCACCACCACACTTTTTACCCCCCAAGCCTGCAGAATAGAGTAACATCCTACACCTCCACATAAACAACACCCTTCTCCCATGGTCAAGGACCCAAAAATCCTAGACCCTAAACTCACCTACATTAAAAACATAAATAACACCATAACAAAGACAAAACCCATCCTAAATATGCTGAAGGCCCTCACCGCCAACACATACTGGGGGAAATCTAAAGAAACTCTACTCACCACATACAACACCATTACACGACCTATAATAGAACACAAAATATTATCCGGGGGTCAATCACATCCACTACAATCATCAATAAACTTCAGACCATTGAAAACACCGCCATCCAAACAGCCACAGACTGCACACTTGACACAAGCAACCAACACCTACACAACAAAACAAAAATCTTCTAATACAAACACCTCAAACTGCATGTCTCACAACTTGAGCAAACAAAAACAGCACAATATCCAGACCATCCATTCCACTCACTCACACTACAGCCGACAAACCCAAGACACAAGAAACAAACTATTTTTGACAACAAAAATAATTACACAACCCCACACCAAACAATAAAACAATACAATAAACTTATCCACACACATAAATAACTGGCTATTAGACAAAATACTGAACACACAAGCACTTGACATCAACAACATTAAGCAAACACTCCCACACAACACCCGCAGAACACTGGCACAGCTGAGGGCAGCTGGACGGGCCCAGTGGGAGTAGCAGGGCAGCTTGCCCAATGGTTGGACCTGTTGGGGTGGGGGCTGGACCCCAGGACCTAAGGGCTCCATCCTCTTTGTCGAGGAGTGAGTGTGGTTGACAACAACAGCAATGCTCGACAAAAAATAACAAGTACAGAATCAAAAACTTTGGGTGTATAAGTTTTGTGATTTAAATTCTATAACAAATTATCAAAAGTACTTCCAATCAATTGATAAAAATGCATCAAACTAGGACATTTATTGATTTAGTGACCAAATGTAAACATTATTCCTGACATTTACTTCCATAATTATATAGTTTTACATCAATCTTTAGGACATAAATAATGTATTGGTTATAAAAGTAAAAAAATGGAGGCGAGAAATTCCAAAACGAGAAAGAATTTATTTCATACCTGATGTGGCTTCACAGCAGATGCAAGTTGTCGCGCTAAGAACAGGTCTTCCTCCTTTTCTGGATGGCCAACATTCACCAAAACTCGTCCCTGAGCATCGGGTATGTTGAAATCGTCATTTATGTGTGCCCCTGAATTGTTGATGTCGTCTATCTCCTCACCCTCCGAATGATCAGACAAGATCATAATGTCGGAATCGCTGTCACTGTCATCTTTACTTTCATCGTCTTTCTTCTCCTTGTCCTTATCATCATCATCATCACTTTCGCCATCACCACTATGCATTTCTTCCTTGATCTTGATTTGTTCATCATCCTCAAACTGCTCATTTTCTATTTCATCGTCATCTTCAGGATCTTCCATATCGGGTTCGGCATCATTTCTCGATTCTTCTTCGTCCATCAGCTGATCGACCTCCTCTTCTGAAGACAGCACCACGATGTCGGATTCTGCAGACGGTCGGCTGTCTTCGGATCCCAGCTGTTGTTCTTCCTCTTCATCTTCTCGTTCTTCCTCCACCTCCTTCTTTATAAGGGTTTCACTCAAATCGCCTAGATGTGATTTGGATTTACCTTCAATTTCGGTGGATTCCAATCCTGCCTCCACTTTAGCCACGGCTTCTAAATCTGCACTCACCTCAGCCACAAGTCTCTCGACTCTTTCTACCTCTTGTTGTTCCATGTACTCACGAAGAGCCACTCTCTTCTCGTGCAACCTCTCCAGACGAAGTTGTTCTTCCTTCTGGGCAGCTAATGTATCATCTTCTAGTTTATCGTCACTGATGATGTCACGAATGTTACGACGTAGGTTCTTAACTTTGGGCATTGCACTAAGCCCTGAAGCACCAGGACGGTGTTTTAACTTCTTTAGAGGATCGTAATCTTCTGAAGAATCATCCGATGATTCCCTTGCCTTTGCTTTTGCCTTTTCCTCCTCTCTCTCCCTCTCTTTCTCCTTTTCTTTCTCAGCTTCCTTTTCCTTTCTTTTCTGGATTTGCTGATAATAATCATCACTTTGAGTATTTTTTGTACTATTAGCATCATCCTTCGCAGTAGCAGCAGGTTTCCGTATTCTCTTAATCTTAGGAGCTGGAGCAGACAAAGAAGGAGTGTCGGCCAACCTGCGCTTCTGCTTCAGTCGACTGCTTTTAAATTCATCATCTTCGTCGCCACCCTCCGTTCCCAGATCATTATTGTTCACAGGTTCACCGAAAGACGAATCAAATTTTCTTTTTTTACTGTCACTAATTATGGCATCGTCAGTGTTAATACTTTCACTTTCACTAGCATTACGTTTATCACAAGTAGCTCTGTCATTTTCATTAACATTGTTCAAATTTTGAGTTCTATCGTTTTCAAATTGTTTGCTATTGTTATCAGCTTTGTCTTTAATGTCAGAATCCACTGTATCACTATTTACACTATCAGTTAAATTGTTCACATTTGTATAATTTTGTACATTTAGATTATTTTCTACACTATTTAATCTGGATTCACCATCTAAGTTAATTTGGCCAAGCCCAGGCTCAGAGGCACCTTCAGAAGAGGCTTTCTCCTCCACGGAACAGCTGGGTAACCTATCTTGAGTAAAAATATCTGGCGGTTGTGCTTTTGAACATGCGTCACTGTCATCCTCAACCTGCTTTTCGGACTGATCTGGAGAACTTTGCGATTCCATCTTCTTTGCCTCTTCCAGTCGTGTTCTTTCCAAATCCTCCTCCCCATCATTTCCTTGTTCCATTTTTGTGCTTGAAATTCAATAGCACACCTGAAGTGAATGAAAAACCCATTAAAATACATTGAAAACATTTTTAAATTCTCATTCATTTAAGAACCACATATCAGTCTGTGTTATACCCCAATTTTTTAATAGCACTAAGAAAAGTCATATTCATTATTATTATTTTCATTTAGACACTCAATAAGCCTTGCAAAATATAAAATAAGGATCTCCCACTCCTAACGTTATAAACAAAATCCTGGTAACAAATATTCTATTTTCTATTAAAATGCATAAGAATTTATTCAAATGCATCATTTGCTGATTAATTAGATTCAATGTGGTTATGAGTAAACAAATTTACATTTCTGCAAATTAGAATTTCATAGAAAACTTGATTTTATTGTTTAATTTTATCACAAATATCACTAAAAATTAAATACACAAATCAATTATTTACTTTGAATTATGAAATATTATTTTCATTATGAACAAGTAGGCTATGAAAAGTACTGGCAAATACCAAACAAAAATTATGTTTACATATTTGTAACAGCAGACAGGTTTCTTTTGTTGGAAATTAAAAATATCAAGATGAGTAAATATTGTGGCCAGGTTAATACTTTAAGCTTCCACATTGTCCACTCCAATAGTAATTCCTATGAAGCATGTGGCAAACATTTTTCTAAATCATTGCCCTGGTTGTGGCACAAATAGTTATTTTACAACCTAAACAACAATAATCAAAATGTTTAGTATAGGGCTCAATGGTGCAGAGCTGATGATAGTGGATGCATTTAAATAATGAGCCATTCAGTGAGTGTCCTAAATTGTCCATCTTAGCCATGTCTTCACAGAATCCAAAAAGGTTAGTGATTTACAAATTGTCCTCTTTGAGAATATTTTGGAAGAATAAATGAAAATTTCACCAACTTGGTTATAATTCATTCTGGTCTTAATAAAAAATGGCTGACTATGATCTTTTTACAAGATTAAGGCAATGCAGTTAAACCATAATTTATTATCTGTGTCAACCAAACAGCCGAAGCTCAAAAGCAAGAACCATGCTGCTAAGCCATTGTTTCAGTTATTAACAGTTAATTACTGTGTGAGTAAACTCATTGCTTATTACTGCTAACAATTAACTGAAATTATAATAGTTCATAAAATGATTAGTCAACAACTATTAAAATTTAGGAATTATTAATACACACAACAATTTTAATATTGCTCTTATATATAATATTGAAGCATCATTTGTTTTCATTTTTATACTTGGCATTGTCTACTAAGAGTTAACAATGTAGGCTATGTTCTTTTTACAAAACATATTTTGTACTATAACAAGTTAGCACAAACCTTACGAGAATGCAGCCTTTATAAATGTTAGAAGAATGCATGAAACAACAAAAGAATATTTAGAATTTAATTATTTAGACAATATATATGAAATAATGCCATGATTGGCTGAATTATTATTTTGTAAATATAGAATATGCTGGAACAAAGGCTGTGATTGGCTAAGTTTGGTTGGAACATTTATTGAAAACAGATCCAAGAATGATTGAAACTTGTTGCTAACAGATTTTTGCTTTTGTTCAAAACCTTACACTTTGTGATGAAAATTTTATAAAAGAGTGCATCCATACAGAGAGGAAACTAACCAAAAGGTTAAAAAAATTGATAGAGAAGGAAAATATCAACTGTCAAAAAAGCAAAAGTAGTTTCATGGCAATATGGGAGATCACAATTTAAGTAATGCAAGACATGTGTTTGTTCTGAGTAGGTGTTTTCAGAATAGGATTGAATTCTCTTAAATTTGCTTGTTGGCCCAATAGTAGGACTGCTCAAAATATTGTAGAAACTACTTCTCAAAAATTTGAGTCAATCTGCCTCTCCAACAAAAAAAAGCGTGATCAATATATATGTTAACATGCATGCATATGTACAATTATATCATACACCACATGCTCTTTTCATCTCAAAATTTTAATGTATTTTTTAGATTTATAATTCAAACAAGTGAAATACAAGCTTATTTGGTTAAATTATAATTAGTTCATTTGCAATACATTTTGTGTTCAATGCAATGAAAAATTATGAAACTAGATGTATAAAAAAAGGTGTTCCGTGATGTATGCATAGTTATTTGCGCTTCACTGATCACAACATTTTAATATGTTCTAGAACTGCCTTGACATACACTTGTTAAATAAAACAAGCCAAAAGGTTCATACAACCTTTGGAGGTAAATAAAAGTTGTTTTTATTTACAAAAAATTATTTTCTTAAATATAAATTCATGTTAAATGCCTAACTGGTATATTTAATTAATGCACAATCATGTATTGTGGTTATCAGGTAAGATACAGTGGCTATTTCGCCGATGGTGTTTACCTAACCTCCTTTTACATAGGTGAGAGTCGGGTTAAATAGTGCCTCATATTTATATATTTGCATAAATATATAAACTGGAAGAATGCCCAAATAACTAAATTAGACCCCACCCCTTTAAAAAGGGGGAGGAGTCTTCAACATAGTAATTTTCCATGCACATTCGAAGACAGTCCTTTATTTAAATTTGTTCATTTATGTAGGTAAAATAACAATATATTAATTTTATATCTTTATTTAATAAACTCTTCACACAATGTGATCATGTTGCTTCTTTAACATAAATTAATATAATTAGATTAAACAGACTTCTTAGTTAAAATGTATATTGGAATTAGTCAATAGAAGTCATTCATTGTGTGAGAATTATTAAAAAAATACAAAATTGATATATTGTTATCACCTTCATGAACAAACCACTTATCAATGCGAATTCCAAAAAATCCGATTATAAAATATTTTTTAATGGTAGTTCACCAGCTGCCATATTTGGAATTTATTAATTTTATGTTTCCAAATTAAGCAGGCAATATATTTCATAGCTGTCATATTGTAAGACTAATGGGCCAATAATTAAATGGATCTAGAATGGTCCCCGGACTTGAACACAGGGAAGATGTTAGCTCTCCTCCACAATTTTAGGACACATGAGCTACCAATAGATTTTTTAAATATGAGAAAGAGCGGTTAGCACAATGAACACGCAGCAAGCTTGAGGAAAAGAAGAGGAATACTGCCAAGACACAAGCCCATCGAACTTTTTAACCTCGATATGAGACCGTGGGCTGAATTCCTTGAGCTAAAAATTGTCATCAAAGAGCTTATGTGGATAAGGATTTTCTGGCATAGATCTCTGGAATAGAGGAAAAGGTACATACTAAAGCATTCGCCATCCCCTCCCAATTATCACCCAAAGAGTGCCCAGTACGAATAAGACCCACTGTGGGTCTTGCTATCTTTTTTCCACAGGTAGCTGTGGAAGTGTTTGGTACTCTGCGAAAGAGCCAAGTCTGTTTCATATCGGCAGACTGATCCTTGGATGGATTTTTTCAGATAAAAGTTATGGGAGCAAAAATCAAACCACGCCTGGAGAGTCCCAATAGAATTTCTACCGTTTTGAGATTGAGCATGTTTGTATTTGGCCCAACTAGTAGATACTAATCTTTTCAGGGCAGCAAGAACAGACTTAAGCCACGAATGTTTGCATGAGTTGGCAGACTGGGTGGCAACAAATAGATCAATAGCAGAATTTAAAACACTGCAAAACTTCAAATAGCACTGGACTGCATCGCAGTCAAAAAAGAGAGAGTACCAATCCACATCACTAAAAGAAGAATTTAGCATAGGATGATCCATATGAAACAAATCAGGCCCAGCAGAAATAGCAGAAGCATCAGAAGACTGCGAGAAATTAGAAGTGAAGTAGACAGGCACGTGGTCACAGTGAAACAAAGGAGGCAGCGATGCCACCCGAGAAATGAGCGCTCTCCATAGTGAAGAAGAGGGTGAGCATGTTGTTTGACCTAATAATAGTTGGAAAATTGATCCATTGCTTAAAACTGACCCGATTGAAAAAGTTTAGAAACCTATTAGCACCAATCAACTGTGGAATGGTTAAAATCTCCCAGCAAAATAATCTCTCTATTGTCGCAAAAACTGCTCCAGATAAGAAATTGAAGCATGTTATCCATATCTGTGTTACTGGGGTGTTGATATACAAGTAGAACAGTGACATTGAAGTCTGGTAGAGGAATTGTTATTGTATTTGAATGGTATGTGAAGATTTTGATGATAAAAATGGCAAAAATGTGCTATCCTCCTGAAGCCAAAAATTGAAAAAATTACACCTTGCTGTGCCAACTGTGAAAATATACTTAATGGCTGGTTAATTTTTGTTTTTTTTTTGCAAAAATAGCATTTATTAAAATTGTTATATAGTGAAATATGTCCATCAAGCTACAAATTATTTGAATAAATGTAATGTTAAATTAATTATAACATGTTACATATTGCAAATCTAAATCATACGTCCGCCAATACTTTTGTAATGGTCCTCTTATTTGTATATTTACACTCTGTATGTACGAGAAAATTGGGTTAGGTAAGGTTAGGCGAGTTTCTGTAGTTTTTCTAAAACTATGCAATGAAAATGATTTCTAAAACTTTTATTTATAAGCAGTTCCATCACACACTGCCAAGTTGTGAATTCCAAAATATGCTGTTGTCGTACATTTAGGTACAATTGTGTGCCCGTTGTAAAGATTTACCTAATGGTTACAACAGATTCATAATTTATTCAGAAAAAAGTTAAATTTACAAGTTTGAATTGTTTAATGTTTGAAAACTTTATAGGCTATGCAGTGTGTCAGATTAAGCCAGTTTTTTTAAAATATATGCAACAGGGTGTCATTTCTCAATTTTAATGTTCATTAGGTCAGGATATTTTTGTCATTTTTTATTGCAGAAATAGAGCTGCTTTCAACAACTTTTAGGTAAAAGAGGACAGAAATTAAAATCTGAAGCAGCAAAAAAACTTTCATATTTAACATCACAATAGCAGTGCATCCAACGGAGACAATTTTTTTCATTCTCCGAAAATCTTATTTTATCAGATGCTCTTCAGATTTAAAAATTTCATGCTATCCATCTCTTTTACAATAAAAAATAATAGAGAAATGGCAGTAGATATTAATATTAGTGCAAAAACATTTAGAACCAAGTACAGTAGGACTGATTTTAATAAGTATTATACCGGTACTTATTTATAAAATTGTTTAGAATATTGTTACAAGATTCTCAGCAAAAAATGTTCTCCGATTGGCAGTGCGCCAAATTCAGATATTTTTTTTTAAATCATGTATTTGTAACTTTTTAATTCAATTAGCTAGGTCTTATTGAACATTACTTAATATTTGAGGAGGTACAGTGTATCAAAAGGGCCTTGAGAAGATTTCGGAGAACATTTTTTGCTCAAAATCTTGTTCCAATATTTTTAACAATTTCAAAAATTTATGTATTTCATTAAAACCAGCCCTGCTATATACTTGTTTCTAATATTAACATCCAATTGATAAAATGAGTCTGCATATTTATCCTTCATTAAAAAAGAGAAAAATAACTTGAAACCTTAAATTTGGAGAACATCAGATAGAATTTAATTTTCGGAGAAAGCAAAAAATTGTCCTCGTTTGACGCACTGATGAGGTAACTTTTTCTGAACTAGATATTTTTTTTATTATTTAATGAACTCTTAGATTTAAAAAACATTTTAATTTTAAAATATTAATCAATGTCTTAATAGTGCTGAATTTAACATTAGAAGGAGGATCTGTAGGGAAACCATATTTTAGTCCTGGTAAATTGTCAATTTATTTAGCATTTCTTATACAAAATTAATATTTTTCTATAGAACTATTTTCAAGATTTAAGTTGAATTAAAACAGATTATTCTGTAAACTGTTCAAAATTCTAAAACATCTTCGGTTAAATTGAGAAGATTATCGGAAGTTTTCCAAAGGAAAAACTTACACAATTATCTGAAATAAACAGAAATGTACTATTTGATCCTTCTGTAATGGTCGCCAGCCATCAGAATTAAGTTTTTCAAAAAAACAACAACATGTAAAATATACTATGAATTCAGAAACATGTCTAGAATTGAATATCGACATCTTGGATTGGTACAGTTCTCACCAAATCACGCTTGATGGGGTTTATTATTCGTAATTTGTAGGGTTTTTAACTATTATAGTTACTCATTTTTATATATTTATGACATTTATTATCATTTACATACGAGTAAGTGAGGTTCGATTAGGATTTGTGAGTTTCTATAATGTCACTGATTTATATATGTGTTTCATATCCATTTCTTACAAAAAATAAAAAAAAGAACCTAATTTTATAATTTTGAAACAATACGTAGGGTATTCTAAGTATGATGGTTAACGCATGTTTGTTGCCTACCCTTCAAAATTATAGGGGTTTTATTAGTCGTCAACTTTATTGCAAAGTGGTAAGACCAAATTTTGGCTAAGCATCAATTTCGAAAACTTGTGTAAATTAACCCTTTTTGGGTTCATCCACAAAATCCTACGGTTGTAAAGTGTGACACCTTTATTTAATTGATCATTTTCGAGTGAATCACATGAAAATAGCTGGAAATATACCGAAATGTTTCCAAAATTCAATGCTTTGTTGACAAATTTTAGTGGAATTTATTTGTCAAAACTTTTTCATTATTTTGGTTTGTGCCTACAAACACAAGGTATAACATTTTCTTTTACGGCATTTCGGTATGTTTTTCAGCTATTTTCATGTGTTTCATTAGAGATAATCTTTCAACAATTTTCCCATTTCTTCTTTAAAGTGTCAATTTTGAAATATGAAAGTCCTCAAAAAGTTTATTTTTTGGGGAAAAGAAACGTAATGTCCTCAGTCAGTGCGTCAAACGAGGACAATGTTTTTCATTCTCTGAAAATTAAATTCTATCAGATGTTCTCCAAATTTTAAGTTTTCAAGCTATTTTCTCTTTTTTAATAAAGAACAAAAGTATAAACTTTTTTCAATTGTGTATTAATATTGGTGTGAATACATAGAAACAAGTATAGCAGGACTGATTTTAATGAAAAATACACAAATTTATGAAATTGTTAAAAACATTGGAAGAGGTCAATTTCTATTTGGGACGGACAGCATTAATAGGAATTTGTTATGGCAAATGGCTTTATAAAAAGTTTTAATCCATTGAAATATGGGTAGCCTCTGCAGGGATTTTGAAAAAATAAGTATTATAGTAAATATAACCTTTAATATATTAGGAATTTTAATCTTATGTTTGACTGTCGTCTGCTAATTCTTGCTGGTGCTAGGTTTTTGTGAGGGATATTTCATGAATTATAGTATTTTTTCTAGACTTTTTTTGTTTAATAATTAGTGTTTTGTTCAACTAATTTGTAGCTAAGCTAGGTTAGGTTTAGTTTAGTTCAGTTCATTTAGTGCCTAATAATAATACAGCATGGTACAGTTAAACTGAAAATTTACCGAAGTAGATTTTGAGCTGTTTTGCTGTTCTCCAAGAGTTAGGAAAAATGTTCTCCAAAAATTTCTCAAGTCCCCTTTGACACAGTGGACTCAGTCCTCACAAAACCAAAAAATTATACTCCGATGACAATGTGTCAAAGGAATTTATTTGTGTTCACAACTTCCATTTTTGTCCTCTTCAACTTAAAAAATGTCCGAAGCAGGGCTGTTTTCGGCTAAAGTTTACTTTAGATCCCTTAATCAAATCTAGCAACTTTAACAAGTACTATCAATTTAGTGAGGTTTTTAGTTCTTCAATGTTAGCCTTTATTTGTTATTTATGTTAGGTTAGGTCATGTAAGGTAAGATAATATTTAACAAAATAAGTTAAATATTAATGTTTATCATGTTCATTGTTCAGTACTTTTTATAGGGATCTAAGTAAACTTTTCAATATTTCTGATATATATAACCTATAGGGAAAAAATATGCTGTCCTCACTGTTGATGAAGCCAAAAATTGGAAAAAGTTACACCCTGCCTGATGCATTTTAATGATTTTATTAAAATCTATACATTTAGATAGAGTTAGGTATATAAGAAATTATATTCTAACTAGCTTTAGTTTTATTAGCCCACAGTTCCACTTTTTTTTTGTTAAAAATATATCTTATATTTGTAAAAATAATATTTTAATTTTTAAAGATAAATTAAATTTAGTAATTGTAAGCAGTTGCCAACCATTAATGGAAGATGACAATGTAATAATTGGATAATACTATCAATCCTTTTCCATTAATTTTAACGATCCAAATTATTTGCTTGCTTGAACGTATCATTCATTAGTAGGTAAACAAGGTACGCAAATTAGTTGTTGAAATTTATTGATAATTTGTAATTTACATTTGTCAATTTAAGAAACGAGTTTATAAAAAGAAATTAAAGAAATGCAAATTAAATCCATTTGCTTTTATATTTAGAAACAAAAATCGGAAATAAAGCAATGCTCCGGCATCCACGGTGATCATCTTCAGGAATACGATGGGGCGGTAGCCATTATGCCCTTATTTTTTCAAAAAGCTGTAGAAATTAACGCAAACAAAATGTCAGTACCAATCCGTAATGAAACAAACATATATACCTTAGGTTATAGAGGCCTCCCCCATTTCAGAAGAATAATAAATCCATTAAAATAAAATTAAAAACTCCAGATTCAAAACGTAAACAAACAAGCCATTATTTGAAACTCGCATATTGTCCGCTAGATGTCACGCGTAGTCTTTATTCGTTTTCTTTGATTTTCTTTATTTAAACAAATGCCGCTAAAATCAGATAAACAACAACATTTCTTATGCTAATTCATTATTTTAATTTATTTCTTATTAATTATCAAAATATTTATGTGAAAAACAAAGTTTCCAAAATTCCTTTTTTTTACAATGTAAACAGCTGACTTTATCACCATGGCAACTAATAAAAATAATTGACCATGAACTTATCATAAAAAAAATTTTTGTTTAGAATATTTTAAACTCCAATTAGTCTTTAGAAGAGAACAGAGAGAAGTGAAAAGCACTCGGGTAATATACAAGATGAGTGCGAGACTCTTACAATTAGAAAATCCCATAAAAATCAGTGAAGATGGAAGTGAAATTGAGAAATCCTTTGATGATATGGTTAATATAAACCCTTTTTATGTCATTTATACATATTTGTAGGCTTGTATGCTAAACATATACTAACAATTAAGATTCATGTTATATAAAACCGTTTTAGATAGGTCCTACCTATATCAGGGGTGGAGAACGTTTTTGAGCATTGGGCAAAACCTTCTATGAAGAAACTTCGCGACTAATAAATTTTAATTCTAGTACCCTATTCCTAATTGTGTAAGTGTTCAAGTTCATGCCATAATGGATGCACTTCTATATGTTAATGCATATCAGTGATAGGGCAAACATGGACAAGAATAACCCCAACTCTGACCTATATGGTAAATATACATACATAACCAACGATACGAATTTATAGGTTCCCTACAAGCATTTCAAATATATTCTACGATTTAACTTGGATT
The DNA here is from genome assembly GCA_031471125.1 of Archaeomysis grebnitzkii. Taxonomy (NCBI): domain Eukaryota; kingdom Metazoa; phylum Arthropoda; class Malacostraca; order Mysida; family Mysidae; genus Archaeomysis; species Archaeomysis grebnitzkii. The sequence goes on along the minus strand of JARUHE010244945.1, from coordinate 116 downwards.
GTGCACGATCTTGCACGGAAATCACACGCTATCCAAAACTGGTTTTTTTTTTTGGGGGGGGGGACCGGAACCAAGGTAAAAAATCGCCGGATATCTACCAAGTCAGTCTATAAGCA
>JARUHE010244834.1:0-13101 GCA_031471125.1 Archaeomysis grebnitzkii | reverse complement strand
CGTTGGGTCTGGTTAGTACTTGGATGGGTGACCGTCTGGGAACACCAGATGCTGTTGGCGACAGCACTCTTTGCCATAGTAGCTAATGTGCTGTATAATATTCTATAATAAAAAAAAAATTAAAAAAACAACAATCGAGGTCTACATCTACCAAAACTTTGTCAATCCAGAAAACGTATCCCACGGTACACACAAGTTCTATCATAATGCAGAAACATTCACTGTTGCTCTAAAATGCAAAGGTTTCAGAAGAACTAATTAAAGATTTGGGCTTTGTATTCAAAAAATTACATGCTGGAAATAGAATTGGCAATGTTTTAAGTAAAATTACATCAATCAAATGTTTTCAGGGTATAATTATGAGATGCTCAAAGATATCATCTGAAAACTTTGCTAATTTTTAAAGGGTCTTTTCAACGTGTACATTGCCAAAGAAACGAGTCCTAGTCAACTGGAAATTATTTGAAATACAGCTTCAAGTTATGCATAATAAAGAAGTTGACCCATATAGGTTTCAATGATTTACAACAACCAAATTAGCTTGAAACTATAGTTGTATAATTTCTTAGTTATAAAAGACTTATTTCTTGAGTAATATCACATATGATCTTCTAAAATAAAAGATTTACTTTTTGGCAAACTCTAGCTAACTTGGTTAGTGTAATGTTCAAATCAAAATTATGAATATTTAAAGTTAGGCAGTACATAAATAACAAACCAAAGCCTTTGCTCTATAAACCGGTCTTGTTGCAACTGGTTTGCGAGAAATCAATGACCAAAAAGATTATACATGTACAAAATAATAAACTTATCACCTTTATAAGATTAAAGGAACATCTGACGTGGAGGAAACTTCGCTTGTAGATTTAGTTTCGCCCTTATGGTCTGTTTTAATTGTTAACGTTTGGCTTATTTTTAACAACAAGCATGTCCACTATGTCATAAACTCAAAAATTTAGTTATAAGAAAAAATGCGTTACAAATTGAGAAAACAACTTTATTTTAAAGATTATATATATTGTCTCTTAAGAAAATTTCCTGGTCATACAAAGATGTTTTCGTTTGCTGTACTTTCACAGGCTTTACAATAGTATGAAACCGTAACTAGAAAAAAACGTATTTAATAACATCTTCAAGAGACTGTACATTTATGTTCTAATCCGTAAGTCCAACCATATGAAAAAACAATACCGTGTCCTCATAAGAAATATCAATCAAAAAGGATGTTACAAAGTGAGAAATCACAATTTAATGAAAAAAAATCACCTTATAATATTCACAATGTAGATAAGAAAAAAGATAAATTATGTATTATACTGTATATAGATGAACGAGCATTCAAGTCATTTTAACCCCAACAACACTACCGGAAATGCTATTTCTATGTACAACTTCTCTACGCCGCGCACGTTCTAGAAATACCAAAAGTAATGATATATGGCGAACTGGTGAACAACGTAAAACAGGGGCATATGACAACTGATCGAAAATTGGAATATATTCCTTTGGAAAAATCCTATTATACTGTACTTTTTTTAAAAATAAGAACTATGAAAGTAGTTTAGCCTGAAGCACATTTACATACTTAACCCATAAACAATTTTGGGTGAAACTCCGAAAAATATTACATTGTTTATATCTTCTCAGCTCACACTGATAACCCAGCGGCGTATAAACAGTATAATCAAAGTAATTTTACACAATTTAACTCTTAAACCTGTTCATGCAGCTTCGGACCAATTCGGCGTTATCCTTCAATGGATAAATTTTCTAAAAACATCTAAACATTTTTTTGTATTCCATTATAAACGGTTTTAATACTTAATAATTATAACTAGAGGAAAAACGGAAATTTATGTGGAGTAAAAATATTTCATAAATCGTCAAACTGAAAATTTAGTAGGTATGCTTAATTACTAAAAGGTCAAATTAAACAATGGAACACATTTGATGAATATATAAATGTGCAACACTTCACCATGAACATCACCTTCGTTCTTATATTATATGCTTCAGACTTCAGAATTCACATTTTTATGGAGTGCAATAATATATAGTTGATATCAACGCAAGTAACAATGTGCATCATATAAAAAGATCGTTTCTCTCGAGATTATGCCATTACGAATTAATAAATATAGCTTTGTCATTTGCCAAATATAGCAAATATAGCCAAATTTTCCACGATATTCAATATTGGCCATGCTGCTCATTAAATGTGTGCACTTATGGCAATTTTGTGTACAAAAAATAAAAATTAATTACATTGTAGATTGATTATATAAATAAACGGACCTATGCCCAGCGCTGCACCCGGAGGGTATTCAGCACTAATTACATTGTAGAGAAGCAAGCAAAACTTTTAAACTGAAGGGTCCCTGTCGAGTGAGCAGCGTATTAATATGGTTAATTTAATGAACATTTCTTTAATTTTTAAAACCAAAATTTTAATTTCAAGTTTATGCATAAAAATACTAGTATTATCAATTACAACGACATAATAAACAACATCTGTTCAATAAATAAAAACACATCGACGCCAGAAAAACATCAGTCTTAGCTTTGCTTTATTTTCTTAATATACACGACTGGGAATTATTAAATAGGTGACGAGGAGTATCTTTGTTAAACAAACATTGATCTTCAAGCGAAATAGGTCTTTCAAAAACATTTTTGTTATTTTTGCTTTTGATGCGATTTACATCCATTTTTGACACTAAGCGCATTTGCCGAATTATCAACATCTATATTTTAGTTGCACCTAGATCTTGCTCTGAAAAATCTCTTGTTTTATTTTGTTACAGATTAATTACATAGCAAGTAGCCCTGCCGTTACATTTGGTAGTTCTCGATTTAGTTTGGATTCACTGTTGAACAATTATTTAAGTGGAGTTGCTTAGTTTGATTGAAGGTATATCCGTTGAAATCCGTGTTTAAGATACATGATTATATAGTTGTTTTACCTCATGATTAGTTTATCATTAGTATCTACTTATAATAGTTACACACGTTGAGTTATCCTACCACAAACTGCTCAACTGTAACTGCAGGAAAAATCTCATGTCGCAAAACTTCAAAATAGCTGAAAAATTAGCATTTATAAGGTAATTATTTTTATTTGCAAACGCAATAATTTTTATTTATTACAACATAAATATAAAAATAAAATATTATTTTTTCTTTCAGATTAGACCATTTTCAAACAATTCTGACAATACTGTAACACAATATTTTATGAATGATGAAAACTACTTGCATAACTTTTCAACGTGTGCTTCCTTTTTCATTATGTTGATTTCAATTCTAAAGAACCGTACTTCTTAGGTTTATGTAAATACACGAAGAAGTAATTTATTTTAGTTACATAATATAATATACCTGAAATAATAAAAAATCAACTTAAAGGTGTTAATGCACAAAACAAATGTCTCCATTTTGAAAAGAAATTCCAGTTACATGATCAAAAAATTTTTTTTAAATATAATTTAGTAAATATTTACAACACAAACATGAACTTAACATTATTTACAGTTTATGCATAGGGTAATTGGAAAAAACGACGCGTACTTGATACCGTAAATTTTGTTTCTTTTTCAAGAGTAATGGTGAATTTTTACTTTTTGTTTGTTATCAAAAACTTTAACTATAATTCATCACAACATATAGTATAAAAATAATTTAATTAATAATATAAAATCAAGGGTTAAAACTTATGATTTTATATAACACTGGCCGAATTAAGTACGCGTCGATATTTTTACAATTACCCTTTCTATATTATTGACTTATAAAAAATGTTTTATATAAAAACTTGTTTTTAATTTTAATTAAAGTAAAAAAATAAATATATTCCCGTGAGCCAAATGAGATTGTTTATGGTAATCAATTACTTAATTATTGGGCTAACTTTTTTAACTAACAACCATTTATTGTTGAACCTTAAAATTTTAATTTAGATCCGTACATACATTGATTTGTTAAATAAGGGAACTTCAATTCCGGCTTGTTATATTACCATTACAATAAATTTACCTCCAGAAATGCATGCACTATATCCCAAAATTGTTTGTATGCATATGAATTCCAAGACAGAAAGTAGAAGTCATCAATTTAAAAAAAGTCAAATAATTTTAAAGTATTATCACGCAGTAACTTACCGGCAATTTATAAAACATATTTTTCTGTTACCAATGCAAACTTTCCTCACAAATAGCAATGCAACATTTCAATTGCTCAGATCGTTCATCGTCTCTTATTTAAAAATATTAATAACCTTAAAGTATTTTTCAGTCTCAAAAATTGAACATGCATTCACATGTGGAATAACGCCATTCGAAATAAACAAAGTAGTTTGTTAAAGTGGAAATTAAATTCTTTATATATTATTTAATTTTTAAGTTCGCCGATCGTTCATGTAGTTTAACAAGTGACAGCTCACAAATAATGTAAAACACATTGCGGCAGTTTCGTTGTCGCACAATTAATATGAACTTTATTTCTTTCTAAAATTTGTGATACAGTATTTCAAGTGCATTGTGCATACGATAGCAACATACAAGTGAATGCTAAAAACATTTATTACATGAACGATTGCAAATATTCGTAAAAATCAATTTTCACATTGAAATTTAAAATCAATATCAAAAAATTACAACTATGCAGAAAATGAGGCAAATTCATTACAAATTGGATAAGTTACAAGAATTATCAACGAGTTTATGTATTTAAAGGTTTAGGCAAAATGGAAAAAAGGGTTTGTAGACAAAAAGTATCATTTATGGGTGGTTATCCCAAATGACAGGTCCCAAGCTTGCATGAACAAAAAAATATAAACATTTGTTGCTGTGAGTAATTAATAGTCAAATCTGTTTTCCAACGCTATACATTTAAATACAATAGGACTTATCAGAAAACTGTAAAACTAAGAATAGTTAACAGGTACATTTATTTTGCAGCCATTACGATTAGTAATTGTTTATGGACCTAAAAATTATCCATATATGTCGGCATGGCTTAGTTATTATCTAAAACTGCTTTGATGATTAATGTATGAACACCTGAATATATTAAATATTACCAAAATGACGTACCGCAAGGAGGCATTCTTTCGCCAAAATTTCCAACCTATTTTCACACCTCTTTTTCCAAAAGACAACAGAACAATTTCTTCAACAAACGCACATGACAAAACAGTCAATCATAACTTACAAAATGACATACACACTTCACACAAACAGAATGTCCGAATTCCAATAATAACACTTTTTAACAAACATTCACCCACACATTACCATATTAAACTAACTTCCTTCCAGAAAAACACCTAATTCTCTACCTGAAACCAAACCGTAACATAACAGGTAACCTAATAAGAGCTAAAAACAAACAAGCCACTGCCAACTACATATACATTCTACAGCATATCTCGCCCTTGCAGGTCTTAATTTTTTCAGCAGAGGCAACTATTTCTTGACCTTAATTTTAGAACTTCAGAAGAACCTGATTAGTGGTTATATACCTAGGCTAGATTCATTTCCTCCAGAAAGAGTTAGCTGGGTGCAACAGAGAAAAATAAATATAATGAACATACTATTTTCAAGATTTTGATTGGTCACAAAATTGTTTTATAGTGAAACAGTTTGACTTTTGAAACGAACAAATTGTCTAACACTTCACCAAACTTATCTTGTTAATATTAGTTTTGTTGAGGTATTATTTGTTCAAGATTTGAGGTGTAATTTAGAAGGTGTGCACTTCCCTGCACGGACATACAAAGTGACGCCTGTATGTTTTTGTATGTGGTAGAGCAGTTACGCAAGTAGGTTTACATTTTTCATGATGGATTTTTATTTTTAGAGATGGATGAAAGACAAGATTTTCCAAGCCTATGTATTGCATTAAATTCAAATTTCCATTTCAACGTTTTCTGAACTATGAAATCGAAAGCACTGTTAAAGTTGAATCTAATCTTTCATTATAAGGCTTGAACGGTTGTGAAAACCTTTGGGCATCACTTTTTGTTACCATTCAATAAGATTGATTATATAGTATTTGGACAAAGCACCTGTAAGGTATTCAGCACTTTCAATTTCAACAAGATTGAGCTATTCATTTAAAGTGACAATTATGTATGAATTTCCAGTTATGCAAACCAGGTAGGATTAAATTTCATTTGACACAGTCATTATGAAGGACTGTACTGTTCTAGTTTGTAACTCACATTTTCAGGAAGACTACTAGCTTCATTAGTGCTGTTATGGTAGTTTTCAACAACAACAAAATACATCAAACTGTACACCAATGGTTCAAATATGCATTTATTTTGGTATCTCGTTCTTAGTTTTTAAAAATAATTATGGTGATATTAGTCAAATGATTTAATGATTATGGCAAATATGATTTGCAATTGAAGGGCTATATTTGCCGTTTTTATTAACATCGACAATAATGCATTTTTTTATCCAATGAACTTTGATAAAAAAAATCAGTTCAGATAAGCAACTATGATCATTTCTACATTATAAATAATCTAACTTTGCAATTTCGTTTAAAGATTACACATTATCATAAGAATATTACTATTTATTTGATCAAAAAGGTAAGGAGTATACCAATAAGCAGATTTTCCATAACTTGTTAAATCAAATTGAGGTTTAAGATGCAGGGCATTATTTGCAATCATTTAGTTATAAATGATCATAAATAGCTTGATTTATGATAATCAAATTTTTCCACTCCCTTGTGAAAACCATTTCCACCACTTCTTATTGCATAATACTAAATGTCAGGACACCTGAATTTAGATGAAAGAAAAACTTTTCATCAAAATTCAACGTACAGTCTACATATTAAACATTAATCAATTGCTAGTAATAATTTCTAGAAAATGACATGAAGGCTTTTTCGCAGTTTATTCTCAATGCTAGTTTTATAGGTCTGACTGCTCTATAGTTTATTCGTTGGCTTGGAGCCTCGGTATCACCATTGCATGGCATGATTTGCCACAGAGTGCTAATTGTTATGCAGTTTTGGCCACTTTTATATTGAACTTGTTTAATGGTAGCCAATTGGTATACTTTCTATTAAAGTAAATGACAGATTTAAATAAAGATTATACAAGCATTTGATGCAATGAAATGCTGTTTCAGGGTGACCCAAAGAAGACCTAAGAAAACAGGCAAAACTTATGAAAATAGAAGTAAGGAAAAACGAGATCTTACAACAGCCGAGCTCAGACTTGTTAGAATTGTTAAGAGCAAGTAATACATAAATGGCTGCAAAAGAAAATCAATTTGTCCATCTACAAGCCAACCAACTTCTTTTCACTCAAATAGAGATAAAAAAACATTCTTCAAACTATTACAAGGACTAGACTTGAGAACAGTGGTGTAAGGTCACAATTTTAGTAGTTTGTAGAGGCGAGATACCATTCCTCACTCCAGCACAGGTCTGACAGATACAATGGAAGTACATCTTTAAAACAGTACATTTTTTTCCAAAAATGTTTCAACCTACAAAACGACCAAAAAATGTCTTTTGAATATTTTCAAATCCACCAATGCGGAACTTTTCAACATGACTCGGCACATTACTATCATGTTCTGAAAATCTGTGATTTCTCGGTAGGGAGGAAGATTTGGGCCTGTGCTCGGCACTGTACCCTGTGAGGAACAATCCAGACATGAAACCTATAGTAAACTGCTGGGGTACATAAAAACCAGGTCGGTGGAAAACTCGCACTGAAGGATGCTGTCAATAAGATGTGGATAAGACTCGGTCAAATTAATGTGGATACAACTCCAACGTGTTAGTATTTTGATATCCCTCACTTCATATGGTGTTTTTGACATGGGTTTTTATATTTGTATTACTTGATCAAGGTTTTCCAGAGACTGGAGGTAAACACATCCGATCAACATATAATTTCTGATTTGTTACTGCTTTTTATAGTACTAATACTGGGTGTTATAGGGTTGATTATTCATTCAATTATACAAGTGTGAATCTCATTAAATTAAAAAATAATTGATTAAAGTGCTTATACCATATGTGTGTTTCCGATTAAGTAAAGTATTTCACCAAGTTTTCAATGAAACATACAAAACATCATCCATGTATAGCCTAGATTAAATAAGCTTTTCTTCTAGCACTATCAACCGATGTATATTTTCTTTAGTATCCTTGTTATCAATAGAAAAAATAATTTTGCAGTGATACTAAAAATAAATCTCATCTACACAGAAGATTGTATATGCATCAGTTCTATAAATAAACTGATGTGAATAAAAGTTTATAACAATGAAAATAACTTTTAATACAAACTAATCATTAACAAAAGAACCAACATTTTTGTAAATTTCTATCTAATTAAACATGCATATATTTGCTGCTAATTAAGTATTCAAATCAATATTTAGAAACAATTTACAAACTACTCTTCAGAAAAGCGTGAAAGCTGAAAATGTCTACCTCTCTGGGGTAGTCGAATGGCTTTGAATTAACAACATAATTTCCAATCAAACATTTATTAGTGAATAAACATTATTTTTTATAAATGAAAAATTGGATTTTAGGTCTTTTATGGCAAAGTCAGAACCACAAAACCATGTTATGGTGATCTACATCAAATTTATCAAATTTGGTGAAAAGTTGTCAGATGTGAAGAACAAAGCAAGAGACTATTTAGCAAGAACTCTTGTTAAAAGGAGAAATTCCACAATTCTGTTCCTTTTCTTTTTTGTATCTTCACTTGACCTGGACTTGAAACACATTCATACATTCATTATAAATATTATTTAAATCATTTCCAAAATTTGCAACTCACTTCCATCAAATAAACATTTTGCCTGTAGAACCAAAACATGGTCCAATATAAAATAAAAGAAAAATATTTTAAATACATGATAAAATTCACAACAAAAAAGAAACTAAATAATAAACTATTTCAAAATGACCAAATAATTCTATTTTTAAATATTTTCTTTTCCCTTTCTAAGTTAAGTTATAATTTGAATATAATATTAGTACTCAAAATAATATATTTACATTTTTACTACAAGGTGCATATAAAAATAATCATATTTACATAGATACATCTTAAAGTAAGGTAAAAAATATGTAAACCAAACATTAATATTCATCGATAACTCACTTCACCGAGCTTCTTCGGCTTAAACGTGAAGGAAAGTGTCAACTACTGCTCTCAGCCATACAGGATTTGCTCTTCAAGCCACATGAACATCTCTTGGATAATACTTCATTGTTCATATGGTTTGCACTTCTGAGAGCAGCAGTTGAAAACATGTCACATTTATGCCCAAATAAATTATTTAAATTCATATTTATTCATTAGCTTTCAGATATTTTGCTTTAAAGTTATCTTTCATTAAACTTATTAGAAAAAAAAATAGTTTTATTTTAGTAATATATAATATAAATAAACATTAGAAAAAATCCATATTATTATATTGGATGTTAAAAACTCATTTTGTTATACTGATGCAAGTTTCTTTAATTTTTGAAGGTTTAGGAATATAAAACTGATCATTAAAAACTCCAGATGGTGGTGTTTGTGTAGAAAATTGTGAATAAATGTAGTTTTGTTATCAAAAATATACTTCAGATTAAGTTGTGCAGCTGCGAGGATAATTTTTCACCACTGATTTATGATCTGTCATACGAGATGTCAATATTGTCTAATATAAAGTTGGGCAGTTATAGATTAAAGAAAAATTATTAAATTCCTACCATACCAAGATAGAAAAAATGCTTTAATCACAAAATTAAAGCCATGTTTTCAACCGCACTTTTTCTTGATTTAAATCAAGAAAAAGTTTGGTCAAGAATGCGACTTTAACCTCTTCCACTTTTCTGTTTCAGATTAAACTTGTGATGATAAATGTACCTAAAAATGGTAGCAGTTGCTCTTTCAAATACTATCGAAATTTTAAGGGAATTATCTTCAATAAAGCAAAAAACTTAAAACTATGGAAGAAAACTATATTAAATTCAACAAATCAACAACTAATAACAATAAAATAGACAAGAATAATACGGAACAATTCATTATATAAAAAATTACAATATAATTCGTCAATAAATTTGAAGCTTGCAAATATTATTGAAGACGTTTAAAAACATGTTTAGATCAACAATCAATTCTTTACCATTATCATAACTCTTTTATGATTTATGATGAAGAAATATTTTTTTAAGCTTTCATTTTGTTAACTGAAAAATTAAAATATTTCCACCACAACTATACAGAAAAAATCTTACTTATAAAATGCAGAGAGATAAACAAATAAAAATATAAGGAAGAAAACTTACAATGAGAGGCGTGAATGAAAATTTCTGTTGATATCACACAAACTGAAAAAACTCCTTTTGACCATGGTTTACTTTTTATAGAAACATTCATTCACCTCCTTCATACGGATGTGAAAAAGGTGGCATTGGCAAAAATGGTGGAACATTTGGAGGATGTTGACCAGAGTATGAGGGGATGATGGGCGGCAAATTGCACGGAAGTACACTTGAGGGGAGATATGAAGGGGGAAAGCCGTGGGGGAAATGGTGAAATTCAGGAGGCATTGCACTGTGATGTGGTACAAGTGAATGCAGAGTTTGTGGAGGGGGAAAGTTTAATGGATAAGTGCTTGGCGGAGGTTGGTTCAAATCAGGAATCAAAGGACTGCTTGAAAGACCTGGAAGAGCAGTTTGCATTAAGGAAATAGTATGACTTGAAAGAACCATTTCACTGGTGGTAATACCTTCATCTTTCTCCGAATTATTCTCAGGATGGATTTCCCGTCTCAATTTCAACTCTTTTTTAATGTCTTCCAACTTTGGGTCACTTGAGTTTTCCAAAAATGTTAAATAATTCGACAGTTCATCTTGATCTTTTTTGTCCAATTGCTTAAATTGACCCAATAAATTCACCAACTGTTCCACTGAATTTTCCTCAAGGTTTTCTCCCGGAAAACTCAGTTTGCTTAAAGACCGTGTGGAACTGACCACAGTAATTTCTCTCACTTCTGTAGGTTTGGGTTGTGAAAGGCATTTCTTTTTGTGCTTAGCATTTTTTTCCATATTGGTCAACTTTCTATGTTGAATGATGAAATTCGCCATAGGTGCCAAATGTTCCTTTGAAATACTTTTTCCCATATTTCTAACGGAGCTTTCGATGACCTGACTAGTTTGTTGTTGAGACATAAAAAGAGATTCTTTTGCTAGATGATCAATATCCAGCCCTTTGATTCCACAAATGTTAAGTAGAAACTTTTCGATAATGTATTTATTAGCAAAAATTTCCAGGCACTTGAGTAACTCTAACAAATGTGCCAAAATAAAATGCTTGTATGTTAGCTGTGGAGTTGCTTTGAATTTCATCACAAAGGAATCTTTGATATCTTTCAATAAGGAAGTGTTTGACGGATTCTGAAATATGACGTTGCAATCATTATTAGACGTATAAATTAGGTAGACCTGCATCAACAGCTTCTTCATGTCGTGTTTCTCGGACAGCAGCTTGTCGTCGTCTCTATAGAGGAGTAGGAGGATCTCGAAGATGTTCAGCCTGGAATAGTAGGCCGAGGTTTCTGCAGGAGAGCACAGGAATGACTCGAGGGCATTCGATTTTTCTGTGATGTTAAAATCTTTCACAAGTTCTTCCTTCTCCTCAAAAAAGTGCCGAAGACAGTCCAGGTAGATCATCTGGGCCCAAAACATCTCCCACACAGTCGATTCACAGCCAACAAATTCGTTCTTGAACTTCTCTCGATTGCGCCCATATTTGGGGTGATAGTCGGGGTTCCTTAGATACTTTTTCTGAAAAATGTTTACTTAATGTTAAAAGAATTAACCTTAATAAAATATCTTTGAAAATTTTATTAATTTTAACAAACCATAAAAACATAATTTAGATATTATAAAATAATAAATATTCTCAAACCTCAAATGAAATAAATTTACTTTAGAGACCAACTGTTGAAAATGAGCTCACCTGTTTACTACGGAGGTAATCTTTAATGTCTGCGATTTCTGTGACATATGAAGATGCTTCCTTCAGATGTTCATCTTTATTTGACAGATCTTTCTGCTGCGATGCATCACTGAAACAAATGAAAAGTTTAATTAGTTTTTGATTGAAAACGCCATTACGATTAATTCAACATTATGCAAGAGTGAATTGATGTTTGAAAGATGGAAAGCAAATTTTAAAATTTATACAATGTCTAATAAGTAAGACATCAGCTTGGCTGAATTATACAACAAATCAATTACGATACATAACGTACAAAAAATTAAAATATGTTAGTTGTAAAAAATTTTTTTTTTCGGAATTTGAATTTAAAAAAAAACTAAAATAGAGTCCTGTTATTCAGGTATTTCTAAACCTTACAAATAGGATAGAAAATGTCAAATAAAAAATATTATTATAGTCATTAAAAACATATACTATATAAAATAAAAAAACAATACATGTAATGCCATTATGGCGATTAAAACATTAAAAACAATACATGTAATGCCATTATGGTGATTAAAACATTAAAAACAATACATGTAATACAATCTCAATGGACCAAGAGGCTATTAGTGCCAAGGTGGTCACTATTCTAAAGCAACTCAGAACCACTGATGAATGAGAGAGCCACGGAGCATTAACAGTAAAATAGGCTTAAAATGAATACAAGGAATGGCAAAACCAAACTCACTTGATTGAAACATTTTCCCTTTTTGTGTTTGATGACTCATCTGCAGAAAAATTAGAAAGACATTAAAATTTAAATATTTCAAAAAAGGTTATATTCATTAATTTTTTCATGACTACAAAAAAAAAGTTGTTCATAAAAAAAATTTACGACTACTAAAAAGGTTATATTCATTTATGGCTAGAAAAAAAGGTTATATTCATTAAAAATTTTCACAACTACAAAAAAGGTTCTATTCATTAACTTTTCATGGCTACAAAAAAAATTATATTATTTTGAAATATATATGTGTAAATATTAATTTAACAAATTGGTTTAACACTTTTGACAATTTTTTTTTTTTATTATAGAATATTGTACAGCACATTAGCTACAATGGCAAAGA
>JARUHE010244723.1:0-13101 GCA_031471125.1 Archaeomysis grebnitzkii | reverse complement strand
TCATTGTCTAACGCCGACGACAACGACGAGGACGACGACATCGGAAACGCTACGCCTATGTAGAGCTTCGCTACGCATGCTCGACAAAAACATGTTTAGTCTACTTTGGAAAAAATCTCAAGTTCAAAAACAACATAAAAATTTATTTATTTCATAAAATCAAGTTTTACAGATAATTTCATTTAAGACGGTTCTTTCATAATACTGTACATAACAAAAATAAATAAGTTATGTACAAAATAAGATTTCTCAACATAACTTCTTAACATGAAAAATGATACAATAATTCAAGAATTTTTTATTGAATGGAAGATATAGAATTATTGATAAGCTTCAGTTATACATGTACCTCATTATAATAGACCATCAGAAAAAATTTATGCTCAAAATTGGTTTGCTAAACACAAATTCTTAATGTTGGAAAAAGTAGGCTTTGTCAAAAATTGTCATAAAAACATCAATAAATATATAAATATTGTTCTAATATAATATAAATTAAAAATAATTAGCTGAAGGCCTGAAAATATGTTTTATTTCAAAAGTTTACCCCACATGCGTGGATGCAAGCGTAGATGACGGAATAGTTAAGCCCATGTAGAGCTTTTGCTATGCAATGCTCAACAAAAATGGCAAAATTTTGTTAAGAATCCACAAATCATCCACCGCACCAACAACAACAATTAGAAGTCACTTATTGAAGCTGGGTCTTCAAACATAGCTTAATAAAAAATAATTTAAAATAAAAGAAATTAAAAATATACTTGAAAAAAAAATTCTTAGCCTGAGAAAGCCATTATTATTTTCAAACAATAATGAAAATATCAAATATTATTCTTTCAAATTTTTGTTCAATAAAAATGTGAACAAGAAATAGAATAGATTCAAATGTGGTGAAATGATCTAACCCTGAACCAAAAGACTCCAACCTAACAATCATTAGAGATTGGTTGAAGCTTGATGTTTTCATAAACATTTTAAAAGAAATATAACAAAAAAAAATATTTTACATAGAATAAAAAAAATTCAGATAACTTAAAAGTATTTGTTTAGCAAAAAAATGTTATGTTATAAACTCTTAGTTGAAACCATTACAAGTTAATAACTATGAAACAATACTTATCTTAAGTAAAGTTAATATTAAATACAACTAAAATGTTATCAAAAACAAAAGAAATTCATGCATTGAAATGAAAAAACATGGTAAGTATTCAATTGATTTGCATAATATAATAATTTAGTTTTGAAAACAATGTTACACAAAACATTCTTTGGTTATGATTTGGAAAAAATGTGGCAACGAGTTGATCGATAAATTCGTATAAATTAGGGAAGAGGAAGGAATGCAATGGAGGAGCACATGAATGATAAGAGTAAAACCAATAGAAATCAATGAAACAATATTCACAAATTTTGAGCAATGTAAGTTGAGGATAAACTTTTAATGAAATATGTTGGTAATTTGGTTTTATTATATCTTCATTGAGTAAATTAGTTTCAAAATTATATTGTGAATATGGTGAAACTTAATAAATGAATGCATACTTCGAAGTGACATTTAACGTGGGTCTTTATGTATTTCATTGTTTTAACTATTTTTGGAGAAATTATATTTAATAACTAAATGCTTTATACAGAAGTGGACATTAAGTGCAAATGTTTATGAAAGGACTCATCATGTGCTCATTCATTTGCTGCTCAGGTTACAAAATACAAACGCTCAGTTCCGTCAAGCTAATGGCCGATTTTGACAAAGGTAAAACGGATGACTTACCGATGCTAAACATACTTGCGGCATCCGCTGATGCAGATGGAGTCCCAAAATTAATAGAACCTGTAGGATTCATCAGCTTAGAATTTAGACTGGCATGCAAATAATGACATCTACTTAAAAGTTTTTTTAGACAAACACCAATGTAAGAAATATTCTATTTTTCAATATGTTGTCATTTTTTAAATATATCATTAAGTTACAATCAAAATTAGAAAATAAATATTGAGTCAATACAAAATAATGTTTAAATGAAATTAAAATTTTCTACAAAATATGGGATTTAATTTAACAAAGAAAATTAATTTTATTTCAATTTATTTCAATCTAAAACTATTATAGCTAACTAGTTATGCCTACGTCACTTCGTGGTTTTATTGCCGAGCAATTATTTAGTAATTGCTATTTAATGAAAATGCTAAAAAATAAAACCAGAGAACCTGTAAGAAAAATGGTTTATTTTTTATTTTGAATGATTACTGTAAATCAACAAACAAAAAACTTGAATGTTTTACTTGAATATGAGCAAACATTTTTTATTAAAACCCTTCTATTTCAATAATTACAAGTTTTTTTTTTTTAAAATACTACTTGGTGATTTGTAATGTACAGTTCATATCTGTTTATTTGAGATGAAAATGATTAATGTAGATCAATAAAGAAAAAATGTAAATGCTTTACTCGAGTATTTTAGATACAAATACTACACCAACAACACCTTAGTGGAGCTTCACCTCTGGCATGTTTGACAATAAAATCTTTCAGTCAGAAATATCTATTTAGAATGAGAACTAAAAGAGATACATTTTCTTAGCATAATAAAAACTGCAAATAGATGAAACAATTCAAAAACGGAGCATTAAGAGCACCACCGAGATCTAAACCTTATCAGCATCTCACATAGCAAAGAAAAGAGCAGAAACTACTGCTAGCCATTTACAGTGTAATGTATCAGCCATGATACAGTTAGCAAGAATAGTTTCCAACATTAAATTCCTATATTTTAAACAAAGCTTTAACATTTCTAACAAGAACAAAAAACTATTATCAACAATACAGAGCCAGCAGCTCATGGTGGGTCGCAAGATGCAATCAATACAAATTGGCAATAATTTTAGGAATAACATGATTACTAAATTTAGATAATTTTACACTATTAATTAAGTGAAACAAAGGAGTGATATTTACGGTTCAAACAAATACTTTTTAACTTAACTTGAAAGGTCATCACAGATAATAGATGTCTATATTTCCTTTCACTCTCATTCAACAGTGAAAGACATACTCGTGATTGCTAAAATCAAATCAAATCAAATAATGAAGTGAATCTATTACGTATGTTTTTTCATTACTACCCTACATTGCTGCATCTTAAACTACAGAATAAAAGTCTATTTTCTAATGTTTCAAAGCGGAGATTATAACAAACTAAATGGCGCGATTGACCTGTTCATGCATTATGTAGTTACGAAATAATTAGAATAAGAGAATAAGATGATTTATATGAAAAATTATAATCTTAATGTATCAAAAATAAGAAATTTCAAATCATTCAGTAATCACAAAGTCCTTGAATACATTACTTTAAAATTAGAAGATACATCAGGAAACAGTTACACAATATCGGTGCTTACCTGCATTGAAGTTAGGTGTGTTTTGAGTGTTCGGGGCAACCACAGCAACATTGGCACCGGGACTGCCAAACTGAAAGACGCTTTGGCCAGCAGCTGTTGGTGCAGCTGCAGGTTGTGCTGGCGACCCAAAATTAAATGGAGCTGCAGAACCGGCTGCGGCTTGTCCAAATTGGAACATTCCAGAGGAGCTCTCTGTATTAGTTGTGGATCCAAACTGTTGGCTTCCAAATGCTGGTTGAGACGTAGGTGTTCCAAAGGCATTGCTTGTAGTGGTGCTTGGTGCTCCAAAGGCATTGTTTCCTGGAGTGCTTGATGCTCCAAAGGCATTGCTTCCCGGAGTACTTGAAGGTCCAAAAGTATTTCCTCCAGGAGTGCTCGGTGCTCCGAACGCATTTCCTCCAGGAGTGTTTGATGTTCCAAAAGTATTGCTTGCAGGTGCACTTGATGCTCCAAAGGCATTTGCTGAGGAACTGTTAGTGGTAGTTCCAAATGGAGATGCTGCATTAGCAGCTCCTTGGCTAAACAAATTTCCAGTCGTATTACTTCCAAATGCAGGTAAGGCCTTTGAAGTATCTTTCGATGCATTAAATGTTGATGCTCCAAATGATGGGGCAGAAGTTGCAGGCGCGCCAAACACTGGAGGTTGAGTTGAGAATGGAGAACTTGTGGAGGTACTAGTTGCGGTATTTCCGAACCCAAATGATTGGGGAGCAACAGAAGAGCCAAAAGGTGATGTAGCTGATGCTGCCCCAGCACCAAAGCCTGTACTAGGAGCTTTGGCATTGGAACTTCCAAATGAAAATATGTTAGTAGCAGTTGATGTAGGATTGGTTGAAGCATTAGTTGTCGGTGCTCCAAATGCTAAGCTGGATGTGGATGAAGGGATAGGTTGAGATGACCCAAACGTAAATGGTTTCGCAGGAGTATTATTAGCCGTTGTGTTACTACCGAAAGAGAAGCCTCCCGAGGAGACTGTTGTTGCAGCTGGAGGAGGATTACTTTGAAGGGATTTTGTAGCTGTGTCTTTACCAAAACTAAATGGGAAGCTTGATGTTGTGGCAGGTGCAGCATTTGTGGTGGTGCCGAAAGCAAAAGGAGCCGCCGCAGTACTTGGTGTGGAGCTACTTCCGAAAGAGAACATACCAGACGACGGATTATTTGTAGCAGTACTGCTGCTACTAGTAGTAGTATTAGTGGTATTAGGTGCACTGGTGCTACCAAAACTAAAACCACCACTACTTGATGTTGGTTTAGGCGCTGCACTTGCAGTATTAAAGGTAAATGGAGTAGATTGTGAAGAGTTTTCATTCAATTTGCTTTGGGCAGAAAAGTTTAGAGACCCAGCATTGTTTTGTGAACCATTGCCAGATGCACCGCTGAAGGCCGAGTTTGTAGTTGTGGTTCCTA
The DNA here is from genome assembly GCA_031471125.1 of Archaeomysis grebnitzkii. Lineage (NCBI taxonomy): Eukaryota > Metazoa > Arthropoda > Malacostraca > Mysida > Mysidae > Archaeomysis > Archaeomysis grebnitzkii. The sequence goes on along the minus strand of JARUHE010244723.1, from coordinate 8,292 downwards.
AAATGGAAGATGTCGTTGTTGGAGCTTCAAAGGAAAACAAATTCGAGGGACCAGCTGTGCTGACAGCAGTTGATGCATTTGAATCAGATTTCCCAAAAGAAAATGAAGAGCTTCCAAAACTAAAGGGAGCATCTGTATTAGTTTTAGTTTCAATACTAGGAACTGCTGTAATATTTGAAGGAGTGGTATTAGTGTTGCCAAATGAGAAAGTATTAGATTTACTTGATGTATCCCCAAAGCTAAATTCACTTGATGGATTTAAAAGCATGCTTGTGGTTGAAGTTGGGTTTACAGTTGCAATATTAGTACCTGCACCAGCTAGGGTTTTATTATCTTTTGAGCCAAATGAGAAACTATATTCTGGTAAAATAGGATTACTTGTAGCAGCTTCTTTAGTAACTGTACTCTCGGTAGTTGTTGCACTAGATGTAAGAGCACTGTCTTCTTTAGCAAAGAAAGAACTAATCAAAGTAGAAGTTGGTAAGGATGCAGAAAAATTTACTGCTGGAGCAGAAGGTAATTTAAACATGTTAGATGGGCTTTCAGTATTAGCTTTTGCTAGCAAAGGATTAGCAGATGTATCTTGGGTTTTAGCAGAATCAGAATTAGTTTGAAGAGGTTCTTTAGCCCCAAAGGAAAATAAACCTGCTGCTGAAGTGTCCTTACTTAAAAGTGGATTCAGAGTTGAAGAGCCAATAGCAGTAGAATCTTTATTTGTGTGTGGGATTGATTGACTCAAAAAAGCTGAAGTTATTAAATCCTTATTCAAAAGAGGATTGGATATTTCGGACAATTTATGTTCATCCTTTTGTGGAGTGGCTTTTGTTTCATTAAGAAAATCAATTATTGATTGGCTTGAGGATGAGATTTTGGTTGGAGATTTAATCTTTTTTGCAACGTCAGTACTTTTAACCGAATGTATTGAGTTACTCTCACTTGAAGTTGTAGGTCCAAAATTGATTGTTCCAGCAACAGACTCTTTATCAGATCCTGATAGTGCAGAGGAAACAATTGGAGAGATTTCTTTATTTTTTGGTTCATTTGTAATTGTAGACGAGGTTGGGGGTTTCAAAGTAAATGTAAATGTTGCATTTACTTCACTATCATCATTTGAATCTTTGACAGAAGTTGTAGTGGTGGTAGTAGCAATAGTTTCAGAATTTGATTTTGGTTGTAGCAGAGAAGGAGTTGCAAATGAAGATGATGTTCCAATGCCAAATAAGGCTGGTGTAGTACCATTTCCAGATGAAGTTGATGCAGTGCCTGTACCAACTGAAGTTATTGTGCTAATACCAATAGTTGAGCTGGGTAGTGAGGTTATTCCTGGTACTGAAGTTGTTGGTGTAACGTTCAACTTGACATTTTCGTCTTCTGCAAGAAATTTAAAAGTAAAAAAAACAACATCCTTAAGCAATAGCAAATATAGAAGTATCATTATAATATACAACCTCGGGCAATTGGTTACTCTTTGGATGACATTTATTTCACCTTGTATCACTATATATTGCAGAAATTGGCAAATTTGAGAAACTTTTTGCATTTTCGAGGGCAACAAAAACTCTTTTCTATCACCTTCAGGTGATTTTCATTTTATTTGACCATAATAAATAAATACATTTTTTTCATTATGGTTTTATCACGACAAAAATAATGCATTGCAAAAATGTTTGTTAACAATCTACAGTTTTATATAAATTTATAGCTAAAACAAGAAAATATTTGCACTGAATGAAACAAGCCTATATTATAAATTTTGTATGGTTTGGCTTAAGTACCATGTGACTGAGGTTCAAACATACATTAAAAACATAGAAAACATTATACCTGGCAGACTGAACAACATGCTCAACATCTTTTGCAGTCGACCTTCACTCTTCAACTTATCTGCCTTGTAGGCGTCCATGGTGATCACGTGTGTGAGCCTGGGTGGAGTGCGATGACGGGGAGTTGACGTTCGTGATGTCGATGCACTCGTATTATTGCTACCACCTCCATTGTTGTTCTGCGGAGTTCTCGAATCCCGATCAACAGATTCATTCTCCAATGTGGCAACGGATGCTACACTTTCAGCTCCTCCCATTCCATCTGTGGTCTTCATCGAAAAAAAAATGTATTTAACCATATAGCAAACTTGAATCAAACACAAGGCTGCTGAAAATATATTTCTATTCAACCATATAACACACTGGAATCAAGTATGATTCTTGCTATTCTTAATTATATCTAGACCAATAATTTTTACTTAAAAAATGTTCAGTACAATTGAAAACAATGCTGCCAGAATAAATGTTGAAACAAATAATAATCAATATATCTAAAACATAAACTTTGTTTCTAAAGGTTTAACTTTCATACAATAAATTTAATATTTGGAAACTTGTTATTTGCTGAGATCTCTTTAGATTCCCATCACCAGACATATGACAAGTCACACAAAAGCTTGTCAAAAACTAGTGATCCACGAACCGCACGATTCAAATGTCTCTCGACGATCATTCAGTAACTTTTTTTAAAAAATTATCTCCACAAATGTCAATAAAAAAAAATGGTGTTAAAAAGTGAGAAATCATCATTTAATCAAAAAATCACCTTAAAGACTATTTATGTATACTTCATTTACAATCCATTGATGCATCAATATTAAAAACCAAAGATGCAAAAAAAATTTGTTACATTTTTTTTTATCAAATTGGATGAATAAATGAAGATAAAAGGTTATAAAATCAAATAAAAATACCTAGTAATATATGAATACCAATAATCAAGCCCATATGAAAAGAAATAATAATAAGTGTATAGATGTTATACGAGGTCCATTCAAAAAGTATCGGACCCTGGTCCATAAAGAGAAACTATGCGTAGATTTCAAACTTTTTATTTAATCACCTTCAAAGTACTCCCCTTGCGAGTGCACACACTTCTCCCAGCGGTGCTGCCACTGCTGGTAACATCTCTGGAATGCCGAAATTGGAATGTTGTAGATCTCTGCCGACGTTTTTGTCATAATTTCCTCTTTCGACTCAAAACGCTTCCCTTTTTTAGGGTTTTCAGTTTAGGGAACAGCTAGAAATCAATAGGTGCCATGCCTAGAGGGTAGAGAGGGTGCCGAACAAGTGGAGTGTTAATTTCGGCCAGGTAAGGTTGGAACAGGTGCATTGTCATGGTTTCTGCTGTTCCACCAGCAACTTGGGAACGAATTTTGCAGACACTCGTCGCATGACCAGATCTTCTGTTAAAATTGTATGAACTGATCCTGTGCTCATTCCTACTTCTCTGACAATCTCGTTGATGGTTATGCAACGGTTGACCTCCACTATTTGATGAATTTTCGCAATGAATTCTTCGTTTCTACTGGCGGATGGCCTGCCAGACCATGGCTTGCTCTCAACTGAGATTTGTCCTTGCTTGAAGTGGTTATACCATTCTTTTATCTGGATTATTTCCATGGCTTCATCGCCAAAGGCTTGCTGAATCTTCTTAATAGTTTGCACTTGCATATCACCAAGCTTATAGAAGAACTTAATGCAGTAGCACTGCTGGATGCGGTCAGGCATGTTGCGTAAGGCCAAGAACCTGACGAGCGTGTACTAGATGTCTGCACTTTAGCCATTACAAGCGGGAACTGGCGCGCATTTCAGCTTCAGAAATTTCTTTGCATGCCCAGTAAAGGTGCCATCAACTCCCACAAGAATGAGTTGTTAAATGGCAAATTATTTTTCCTTTTATGGACCAAGGTCGGATACTTTTTGAATGGACCTCGTATAAGCATTCAAGTCATTGTAATGCCGACGATGACATTGGAATTGCTACGCCTATGTAGAGTTTTGCTAAGCAGCTTCAACAAAAACTCTGTTAACCCTGAATTTAATGGTAAACAAATTCATGAGCTTAATTAAAAATTTTAACCGAGAAAAATGTAGTGCATTTTGTTGAGTATATCCATATAAACAATTATTGTCTAACAAACTTTGTTGTAAAGTTTCAAATGAAAGAATAAATTAAGCTGTATTGATATACAGATCATACAGAACTATGAAAGGGCGACCAAAGCAACTCATTTAAGACTCGCTAATAAAAACAAACCTGTTTTTGCAGAGAATGTGAAGAACTCTGCGAATGATTCGATTCTAGACTCTTGTTACTGTCCGAATCTGAGTCACGCTGTGAATTGTAAAACGAGAAAGGTGTGTCTCTTCCACTGGAAGGTGGCTGGAATAGAACAATTCATGTAAATGTCTCTTTAAAATCAATGTATGGCTAGAAATTAAGAAGTAACAACTGTAAATCTGACAAATAATTCATCATACCAAATTTAATTAATAATTGAACATTGTTCATTACCTTCAAAAGTACGGCTAAATAGCCGATTATTTTTGAGCAAAAAACAATAAATATTAATTTATAGAAAAATATTCTTCAAAAACCAGAAATGAAGTACAAAAAGTTCGACATTTTGGCTCACAAAAAACAAAGCTTCTAAAAACTATTAATTTTATAATATATTGAAAAATATGTAAACATTGAACATTATTAACTACTCACTCGAGAGAATTTTTGTGCAATGCCCTTGGAAGATGAATAAGAAGCTTCTGTTGGATTAGGGCATCTCCGTTTACTTTCGGGAGAAATCGTCGGCTTTTTTCGAGCCTCTAAAACAGAATTTGCTGGTGGACTTAGGTCCAAAGCTCTCTTTTCTCCTGTAGTAATGCCATTGACAGGGGTAGTAGAAATGCTTGTGCTGTAAATAGACATTCAGAAATCAGAGGCTATCTAGTATTAAAAATGAACACAAATTATTTGGATATAATACATTATCCATCAACCACAACAAATATTTCACCAAAAGCCAAAAACCTACATAACAATAGGTCAATGTTACTGATAAAATATAATGGCTTTCAAAAATTATTAACTAGCTAAACAGCATTTTTCCATAATTCTACTAAGTGATAGTAGTAGCTAACCAAGATTTAAAAACCTTTTATTTCAATAAATATTCAATTTACAAAAAAATTATTCTGGACTATATTGTTCAAAATTATATATAAAGTCATTCCTGTTAAATAAAAAAATATGTAAAACAAGAATTTAAAAAAATATATTTAAAACAAAATTTTTTTTATAATTCTACTAAGTGGTAAGGTAAGTAGATTTAAAAAAAATTGTGAAAAAAATCCGCTTCTGCATCAACCCCAACAATGAACAATAGTTTGTCACAGCCTAAAAATGTTTAGTTTATTTTTGAAAAAATCACAAGTTCATAAGCAGCATAAAAACAGTTTTTTAAATAAATCAAGTTTTATTGAAGATAAATCTTTCATAATGTAATAATCTTCCATTCATGTTAAATAAATGTTGCTGTAAGAACAAAAATAAAAAAGTTATGCACAAAATAAGTTTGCTGAACACAACTTTTCAATATGAAAACTAGGGTAAGTCTAAAAGTGGCCAAATTCATGAAAAAAGATATAATATACAATTTAAGAATCTTTTTTCGCTCAAGCTTAAAACTAATTTATTTTTTTTGGTAAAATTATTATTTAAGGACATTAATAATTTTTTCTTGGCTAGATGTATTTTTTTTTAATTTTTACTACACAATTTTTTATTTTCGTAAGGATTTTTTTGTAAAATCATTATGTATTGATATAATAAGCTTCAAATCTTTGGTTAAACTGGACTTTTTAGAGAAAATATTCGTTTTAAAAATTTTCATATTAAACATAAATTGTGTATATAATTTCAAACAATATTTTTCTGTGAGTTTTTCTCTTTAAAATGAATATTTAATGGAACCAGTCCGAGTAAATGCTATGCATTAAAAGCTGTGTTTGTATGTTTAAAAAGTTTCTAAAATGTTCATTATATTAGCCCTTTTCTTTCATTTGTTTATACCAACAATATTTCTAACCCTTCAAAAAACTTTTGGTTAATCATGAATTTGATTATAAATTGGCTAAGTCTAAAAATAACTACTCATTCTAAACAACATTTATTAAAAGTGTTTTTACAAAACTTAATATTTTATTTAAATATATATAATAACTTTATATGTTTCACAAAATCTAAAATTGAACTCCTACTTTTTTTTATTTTAAAATGATATTTATTTAGAATAAAATTAAGAACTATTAGTTGTGAGAAAATATTTCAAATATTTTCTTAATTTTCTTTTCAAATTTTGAAATCAGCTTTGTATTTTTCATTTAATTTGATTGTTTACTTAGAATTAAATGAAAACCCACATATTCTAAGCAACTTTACAAAATAAACTTTTAAAAAAACTTATAGGGGTTAACCAAAATAAAGCGCAATTTAAAATAGTATGCCGAAGCTTTGGAAAAAATTACTCTACAATTCGACTTTGGCCGAAACCGAAGCTAAAATATCGAAGCTTCGATACATACCTACTTCATTTTTAATCCATTGATGCATAAATTAAACCAAAATAGGAAGAAAAAAAAACTTCTAAGTTAATTTGATGAAAAAATGTAAATGAAAAGTGATAACATCAAATAAAAACACCTAATAATATATAAAAATCAATAACCAAGCCTATATGAAAAGATATAATAGTATAGATGATGTGTAAGCATTCAAGTCATTGTCGAATGCCAACGCCTATGTAGAGTTTTGCTATGCACGCTCGACAAAAACCAAACCCTATGGGTTTATAGCTGACACAAATCATTGCTCTGAATTTCACAAGTACATATAAAAACATAGTTATTTCAATAAATTGATGTTCCAGAAAAAAATTTATTCAATATTTATCATTCCTAGTGCATATCCCTTATTTATGTTAAATGATCATTACTCTAAGATATAAATTTAAAAAAAAAACATTTAATCCACTTTTGAAAAATGTACAAATTCATAAACACCATAAAAATGTAGTTATTTCAATAAATTCCAGTTTTATAAAAATTTATATTCAAGAGACCATTTAAAATGCATATATATTTCATTTATGGTAAATAAGTATGGTTATAAAACCAAAACATAAAACTTTTTAGTCTACTTTTGAAAAACAAGTTAAAAGAATATTTTATTTAAGATAGATCATTCATTTATGTTCAATAATTATTGCTGTAAGAACCAAAAATAAAAGCAAAGCATAAAATAAGTTTGCTAAACACAGCTTCTTAACATGAAAAGCACAAAAGTGGCGAAAGTCAAGAAGATAGGAATAATTTAAGAATTTTTTTATTGAATCAAAGATAACTTCAGTTAAGCATCTACCTCATTATAATAGACCATCAGAAAAAAAGCCATGCTCAAACTAAATTAGCTAAGAAGTTTTTAGGATAGAAAAGTAGGCTTTAGCCCAATGAATCAGTAAATATGGTTTTAATTAAACCAGTTATTTAATCAAAAATCTTCCTAATTATATTATAATGATATATCAAAATAAAATAAAAATAATTAGCCGATAGCCTGAAATTATGCTTTGTTGCAAAAGTTTACGCCACAGACGCAGAAGATAGAAAAGTAAAACCTATGTAGAGCTTCTTCTACGCAACGCTTGATGAAAACTACGCTTGTTCATTAAAACAAAAAAGTTGAACTCACCATACAGAACATCTTTGTCATATTTGATGGAGAGGAAAGTATCATGGTCTAAATTTCGGAACTTTGCAACACACCCTGCTAGTTGGGTGTGCGTTCCATCTCGGTCGTGGTCGTAGTGGAGGGTGCCGTTGTTTATCATGGCAGACACGTAAGGATGGCCGTGCTATATAGGAATGAGTTAATTGAAATCAGGTTAAAATAATACAATAATAAACAGGTAAAAAAATCAACATTTTCATTAGCTTTTCTTAAAATGTGTAACAGGAGGACTTAAAATAAATAAATTATTGATTCATTTGTTACATCTATAGAAGTGATTGAAAAAAAAATTTAATCATAGCAATTGGATGAGATTAGTTAAACATTTGTGTAACTGATCATAAGACTCCTTGTTTGCAGAGAAACTAAGCTAGCCTTAGGCTGGTAGTACATGGAGGGGGCATCATATACTTAATTTGAGAGGGGGAATCATATCAGTGCTGTCATGCTAGATCTAGTTGTTTTTTAGCTAGCCTAGCTGATAAATTTTATCATCTAGATATTTTTAAAGTAGTTAAAAAACAATGAAACACACATGATGAAGGCTCCATTTCTATGTTTTTAAATTGTCATTGCACAATATAGATTATTCTAGCCAATTTATTTTGAGATTCTAGATTACTTTCTATCACAAAAAGTGGCAGCCCTGCATCATATACTTAATTTGGAGGGGAGGGGAGG
>JARUHE010244612.1:0-13101 GCA_031471125.1 Archaeomysis grebnitzkii | reverse complement strand
GTTTGTTAAAGAAATGAAAAAGTTACAAAGAAAATAATGCACATAAGTGAGATAAAAAAATGATAAAATTGTAGAGTCTACACATATGTTTCACTGTTTTATTTGTTGTGCGTAAAAATGATGTTTCCAGACTAATATTTAAGGAAATTAATTTGATAAGCATTATTAGTGTAAAAATATCATTGTTGCTCAAATATTTCATGAATTTGTTGACCAAGTTAAGCATTTTAATATAGGACTTTGGACGAATCGAATATCTTGTTTTTAAACATTCAACATACTGTGAAGTCGATGCATCTCTGATTCTAAGACATTAAACATACTTCAATTGGAGACCTGATCAGCTTAAGATTAATCGATTCTTTCCTATTGACTGAAATATATTAAAGTTAGAGTTGCAAACGAACATTATTGTGCTCGTCGCTTCATGTGTTAAACAATTGCTTAACTATTTATTATTTATTTATTTATTTATTTATTTATTTATTTATTTATTATTTATTACTTATTTATTTATTATTTATTATTTATTTATTTATTTATTATTTATTTATTACTCAAGTCTTCCAAATAGTCTTTCAGAATAACGTAAATAAGAAAGGTGAGTTCGGGTGATAAATGTCAACCGCTTCATCCACGTTAACGGAAGTTGCATTTAGGTATTGAATATAAAACACATTGTGTTGCTCAAAAATAATGTAAAACTATCATAAAAGTACTATAATAATAATATAAAATAGTTTAAGAATACTATAATAATACTAAAAAAAATATTAAACTACTTAAATAATAATTAAAGGGCTTATGAACAAATTATTCACTAAACTATCCTAGTCAAAAAGCTCCTCCATAGAATATTCGTCACAATTAAAGTTCATCCAAAGTTCACCACAAAGTGTCTGGCAAAGCTTTTCTTCGTTAAAAGGTATAGCTTGGACGAAATTCTATTGGTTAGAATTCAAGGTGTAGATTAACATTGGAAATGCTGATCCAGAACACGTTAACCTGTTCGAGAAAACAACTTGTATCAACTAATGCACGTGGTTGCCTAACATTCAATTAACCATCCGTGGCGATAAGCATCTCTTGTATCAGCTGTTGAATAAGTTGAACATCCAACTCTTGACTTCAATTATAATGGTCCATCATTAACATAAATAAATGATCGAAAGCACTTTGAAATATTGTCACCTTGGATGCAATGCAAGGAAATAAAATGGTCGGTTAATTTAAAACATTTCCTCGCGATTAAATTTTACAAGCACTTATTGAAGGAAGTTTCTCTTGTAATTCCACTAAATTGCCTTTCTCCTTCTCACCAGCTTTCTTTATCTCTTTTTCTTTTTTCCATCTTCTTCTCACCTGCTTCATATGACAAGATTTTCGTTGCTTTCTTTATTTCCATCTTCTTCTCAACTGTTTAATGTTTTGATTGTATCTTGCGTTTTATTTTTAACTTTTACGTTATGCTTTCAGTTTACATTATATTTTCTTTTTAAATTTTATTTTTATTTTTCCTAATATCTTACATTTATTTGTATGTATTTTTGATCTTTCACCTTTTTTTAATATATTCAACAACAACTAAACGATGTCAATAATAGTAGATAACACCTGTGAGTGTGAGAAAATTAATTTTGGTTGCTCTACTGAAGAAACCGCCTCAGTAAAATGTGAAATGTTCATAACCTTCAATATATGAATATTGTGGGTTTGTAAATACTGCAGGTCTAACTGTTCGAATATTAAATAGGATAGATGTTAAAAAAGTTAGGAAATTTATTTTAGAGGGAAATTCTGTGGTCAATAAAATAAGAATGATGTAGTAGTAACTAGTACTTAGGATTATTTATTTATTAAAATGAATGCTAGCCAATTTTCACAGAAGTATATATGGCTCCCGCTTATATTGTGTTCGTCAGAATAATGTTAGAATTAAAATGACTACCATTGAAAGTTCTACTGAAAAGTTTAATACTTTTTCTTCCTTAGAAAAATACTAGAATTACTAATAGAGCTACCAATGGTCAAGACAATGTTATTAATAACGATGTTCTCGAAAATTAGGAACACGACAGGTAAGATTAGCCAAATAACAAAGGATTAAAGATTGAACAACATTTCATTAACTTCAATATGATTTCCACCATTTATGATAAAAGAATGACCTCGATGCATCAACTCGGCATTTCCTTCAATTGAAGCGCATTTACTCATTCCATTGTATGTATACGTCACCTTTAGCTTATTACTTTGAGGGCAATTTTTTTTTAATTTACTCTCACAAAGTAATAAATTACTGTTCACAGTACAGTGAATTATCATTGTTATATCCTTTGTTTATATACTTTAGAGACTACCTATGTATGTAGGTATACACTATATATCGACAATAGCACAAGTCAAGTAAGATCTATGGTAGTTGAATGCGGCTTACCTAACTTGTGCTATTGTGCAACGATTGTGTGTGTGTGAGTGTACGTATAAGAAAAAGTTTTATATCACCTTCAATAAAATTCTGAAAGTTTTGCACAAAAGTTTTTCTATAATTAAACTGTATTCTTCGGAAATTTTCCCATCCTTTTTCCGATGTTCAAATCAGCTTTTTAGTTATCCTTCTTTATATAACCCTTATCATTGTAGATATACAAAGTTCTTTTTATCAATGCTGATAGGCAAAGTTTTTTATCAACGCAGATAGGCAAGGTTTTTTATTAATGCAGATAGGCATGGTTCTTTTTTATCTGCAAATAGGCAAGGTTCTCTTTAATATATGCATGTTTTTTTATCAATGCAGATAGGCATGTTTTTTTTATCTGTAGGAAGGTAATGTTCTTTTTATTAATGCAGATAAGCATGGCTCCTTTATTTGCAGATAGGCAAGGTTCTTTTTAATATATGCAGATAGGAATGTTTTGTTATCAATGGAGATAGGTACGGTTCTTTGTTATCTGTAGATAGGTAATGTTATTTTTATTAATGCAGATAAGCATTGTTTTTTTATCTGCAGATAGGCGAAGTTCTTTTTAATATATGCAGATAGGCATGTTTTTTATCAATGCGGATGGCATGGTTATTTTTTATCTGCAGATAGGCAATGCTCTTTTTATCAATGCAGATAGGCCTTTTTTATTAATGCAGATAAACATGGTTATTTTTATCTATAAATAAACATGGTTAATTTTTATATAGGCAGATAGGCATGTTTGTTTTATCAATGTAGGTATCAATGGTTCTTTTTTATCTGTAGATAGGTAATGTTCTTTTTGTTAATGCAGATAAGCATGCCTCTTTTATCTGCAGATAGGCAAGGTTCTTTTTAATATATGCAGATAGGCATGTTTTTTTAATTAATGAAGATAGGCATGGTTATTTTTGTATCTGTAGATAGGTAATGTTATTTTTATTAATGCAGATAAGCATGGCTCTTTTATCTGCAGTTAGGCAAGGTTCTTTTTAATACATGCAGATAGGCATGTTCTCTTTTATCAATGCGGATGGCATTGTTCTTTTTTATCTGCAGATAGGCTATCAATGCTCCTTTTATTAATGCAGATAAACATGATTATTTTTATCTATAAATATACATGGTCCTTTTTTTATATAGGCAGATCGGCATGTTTTTTAATCAATGTAGATAGGCAGGTTTTTTCGTCAATGTAGGTTTACATTGTTATTTTTATCTGCAGATTGGTAATGTTCTTTTTATAAATGCAGATAGGATTGGATATTTTTTATCTGTAAATAGACAAGGTTCTTTTTAATTTATGCCGATAAGCATGCCTTTTTTTTATCTGCAGCTATGCAAGGTTCTTTTTTATATATGCAGACAGTCATGTTTTTTTTAAATCTATGATAATAATAAAAGACATTTAAACTTTTTTTTCTAATTATAAATTTTCATCAAAAGTTTTGGCTATAAAATTTTACACAAAAACTTACTATGAATAAAATCAATCTCGGTAAGTTACGCCAAAAACTATTTCCATAGAATTAAATGTTTAGTTTGAAGTTGTCGTTAAACTTTGCAATTGTGTAGTTCTGTTATGCTTGGTTGTGATATGTTCATGATATGAATATTTTGTTTATTGTTTGGTTGCTGAACTTAAGGATCGATTTATGGGATCTCATAAATGGTGCAACCGGAAATCCAGTTCTTGTAAGTCATAAATCCAATAGAAAAAACGATGCAAACATTCTTCTAAATAATGTCTTAAGCTATCATTAAATTTATTGTAAACATAAATAAATAATTATAAATTTATTCAACAATTTAAACATAAACTAAAAAAAATCGCTATAAAAAAAAGATTTTTAGTCTGAAAGTTGGATTAACAATTTCCAAACATAATGAATGTTATGCGAGAAGTTCCAACTTTCGGGATTACATTGTTTAGTTGTGAACAGAGAACACAATTCGTGTTTATTAAGGCAACACAATTATTCTGGCTATATCTATAAATAAAACAATGATTAGTTTTAAATAAATAAAAAAAATAATTATCAATTATAAAGGATAAATAAATAAATGATCAACTGTCAAATACAACAATAATAAATAAAAGAATAAATGCTAAAAAGATAAATAAACAAACCATAAAGACCTAAAGCAATAATAAGTGATAAGTAAATATATAAATAAATACATAATCAATAAATAAATAATTTATGAACAAAAAATGAAATAATAGTTGACACGTAAAGGAATAATAAATGGTAAAATAATAAATAAATAAACAAAAAAAGATCTAAGACAACAATAAATGATAAATAAATAAATAAATAAATAAATAAATGATAAATAAATAAATAAATGATAAATAAATAAATAATTGATTAACAAATAAAGAAAAATAATAAACAATAAGTAAAGGTATAATAAATTATAGATAAATAAATAAACAAATTAAATAATTAAGCATCAATAAATGATGAATAAACACATAGCCAATATATATATAAACAAATAATCAACAAAGGAGAAAAACAATAATAAATGATAAAGAAAGGATTAATAAATGAAAAATAAAAATAATAAAACATTAGAGCAACAAGAAATGATAAACAAATGAATGATCAGTAAATAAATAAGTGATCAACGAATAAATAAAACAATAATAAATGATAAATAAAGGAATAATGAATTATAAACAAATACACATAAAAATAAGGAATTCAAGCAACAATGATTGATAAATAAATAATTTATTAACAAATAAATAAACAACAATAAATTATATATACTGTAATTGATAAATAAATAAGAAATTATGAATAAATAAATAAAGAAAAATATAAAAAATTAAAACAACAACAAATGATCAATAAACAAATAAATAAAACAATAATAAAGAGTTAATATATGGTAAATGAAGAAATAAATAAACAAAAAAAATAAAGAAGTAAAACAAAAATGAATAATAAATAAACAAATAAAAGATCAATAGTTGAATTAGTGATCAACAAATAAATAAAACAATAATAAATGGTAAATAAGAAAAATAAATTATCAATATATAAAAAAGCAACACTAAAAGCCAAATTAAGAAAGAAAGCAATAATAAATATATAAAGCAATAGTAAATGGTAAGTAAGCAAAAATAAATGATAAATAAGTAACTATATAAAAACAAGTAAGAGTAAATGCTACGCATTAATAGCTGTGTCCGGATATTCAACTTATATCTAGCATTAAATAATGGCAGAGCTCACAAAATCATAAAAATGTCGGATTACTTGAAGAAATATAAACTGGGAAAAAAGCAATCTACATTAAATTTCCAGTTCTTCTATTTGTTTTAAATAAACTTTTCACTAAATCTTCAAATAAAAATCTCGTTTAACTATGAATTTAATGATAAAATGGATGAGTTCATAAACTTCCTTATAAAAAGTAGATTATATAAAACAAATACTTATTTCATAGAAAAAATCCTTAGTAACACCAGTGTATAATGTTGTGATCTTTATTTTATTTTAAGCAAGTTTTTCTGTAGAATTAATTTTTGAAAAAAAGGGAAAAAAATAATCCACAACTCAAACAACAACAACAACAATCATAGGTCAGTTATAGAAGCTGGTCTTTTAGAGACAGCTTAATATTAAATGATAATAAATAAATAAAGCAAGCAAAGATAAATGATAAATAACTAGAGAAAGCAATATTAATTGGTAAATATCATACACAAGTAAAGGAATAATAAATAATATATAAATAAATAAATAAAGCAATAATAAATGGTAAATATATAAAAGTATAATAAATGATAATAAATATACAAAGCAAGCAGTGATAAATAACCAGATAAGGCAATACATACATAAGTAAATGAATAATAACTAATATATAAATAAAGAAATAAAGCGATATTAAATATTATATAAATAAAGCAATAACAAATGATAAATAGTAAATAAAGAAAGTAATAATAATAAATGATAAATAAAGAAACAAAGCGAGTCGCTTAAGTATTTCAGGACATTCCATTACCATAGTTTTGCTTGAAAATTGATTTACTGATACAAATTATCCGATTAATTAATTTCGATCATGATACAAGTTGAAACAAAATTTTATAAACAACTTTGCAATTATGGAAATGAATGGGCAAAAAATATTGAAAAGATTTATTATTGAAATTGATGGCGTAACAAAAATATTTATTTATATTTTTTACGGCGACTCGATTCCCTTCATTGTTAGACATACAAACCAATACTTTCGTATCTATATTAAAGCATTCGATACACATTTTGTGTCTGTATTCAAACTTTCTATACAGATTTTGTGTCTGTATTCAGGTTTTTAGATACAGATTTTCTGTCTATATGCATGCTTTTGATACAAATTCTGTTTATATATTCAAGCTAGTTTGTGTCTATGTTTAATTTTTTGATACATATGTTGTCTGTTTCCAAACTTTCTATACAGATTTTGTGTCTATATTCAAGCTCTCGATACATAGTTTGTGGCTATATTCAAGCTTTTGATACAGATTTTGTATATATTCAAGCTATCTATACAGTTTTTATATATATATATATTCAAGCTATCTATACAGATGTTGTGTCTACGTTCAAGCTTGTGATACAGATTTTGTATCTATATGCAAGCTTTCGATACAAGTTTTGTGTATATATATATTCAAGCTTTCAATACAGATTTTGTGTCTTCATTCAAATTTTCTATACAGATTTTGCGTCTGTA
The DNA here is from genome assembly GCA_031471125.1 of Archaeomysis grebnitzkii. NCBI lineage: Eukaryota > Metazoa > Arthropoda > Malacostraca > Mysida > Mysidae > Archaeomysis > Archaeomysis grebnitzkii. Next base: position 5,894 of record JARUHE010244612.1, on the reverse strand, counting down.
TTTAAGCTTTTAGATACAGATCTAGTGTATACTCAAGCTTTCAATATAAATTTTGTGTATATATTCAAGCTATCTATACAGATTTTGTGTTTATGTTCAAGCTTTTGATACAGATTTTGCGTTTATATGCAAGCTTTCGATACAGATTGTGTGTATATATACTCAAGCTCTCTTTACAAATTTTGTGTCTATATTCAAGTTTTTTTATAAATATTTTGTGTCTGTATTCAAGCTTTCTATAAAGATTTTATGTCTATATTCAAGCTTTCGACTGAGATTTTGTGTCTATATTCAAGCTATCTATATGTTGTGTCTATATTCAATTTTTCAATAAACGATTTTATGTCTATATTCAATCTTTCGATACATATTTTATGTCTATATTGAAGTTTTCAAAATAGGATTTGTGTCTATATTCAAGCTTTTGATACACATTTTGTGTCTATGTTCAAGTTTTATATAAAGATTGTTTGTCTATATGTTTGTATTTGTATGTAAGCTTTGTTTATAGTTTTTTAGTTTATAATTTGAAATTTTGTTATAATGCATTCGTATACATCAAACATTCAGATTTATGTGGGTTTTAATGTAAATAAACAAATTTCTATAAGCCTTCTGTACCAGTAAACAACACATACACTCTATATCTGAATGCTTGCGCGCGTGCCAATATAATTTAAATTTCATGATTAATCTCTTAACGTACTAACCTGATATACCTCGTGGTATATTTTTCTAACAAATTAAGAATGACCACGAGATCTTTCGTGCAAGTGAAAAACTTAAGGCAAAATTATGGCTAATACGAAATACTTCGTGATTAAAACTAGTGTAGGGTGATTTTTACGCTCGCGCTCTCTCTCTCTCCATCCCTCCCTTTTTGTATTTCCCTTGAACTTATTTGTTCTGAAACCAATGCAATGCAATGCAGATCCAAATGAATGATTTCTTGTTATTCAAGCGTAACTCAGTGTGTTTTTGGCACTGCACATTTTGAAAGGAAATACAAAGAAGCCTGAAGACTCCTTGTGTTGGACTAAAAATCCACTTCTGAAGACTCAAATTTTTCAAGAGATAGTAATGCCTTTCAAAATATCTGAAATTTAGACAGCACCCTCACTTTCTCTATATATGAGAGTATTTTGTTCTTCATGGGGATATTAGGATGGGGTAAATATATCCAATCAACGAGGTTTGGAATAAGGTATTGTATGTTATGTGAACAAGATATAGGCTATATTTGGGGTTTTATCAGTTATGTTATATAGTAAAGAAACACGATACGACCAAAAGTTCAATAATTTTTCATTTCTTTCATACAATTAATCATTATTTTTAGTTGAAATCAACTTTTATAGCATTTAATTAATTAAAAAGCAAAAGTAGATTCAGATTGGCACGCAATGTGCAAAAAAATATAGACTCTTTTCAACATTCAATCATTTCCCGTTTATTAAACAATGTATTTTCCAAAGGAAAACTGAGTTTAAGTAAAAATTATATCACAAAATAAAATAGTTTCTAATTTCAGCCATTGAGTTTAAACTACGAAGATAAAATTTGAAGCTGAATAAAATATAATTGGCAAATTTATTCATGTCCGATATTTACATAATGCATTAAAGTGGATGGATTTATGTCAGCTTCAATTTCAGCTCAAAGGTTTAATGATTACACAACGTTGTTTCTTGGATAAAATTTATACAATGTCAAAGTGTTGATTTAAATATATGCAATGTCAAGATATTGATTTAAATATATGCAATGTCAAGATGTTGATTTAAACAAATGCAATGTCAAGGTGTTGATTTAAATATATGCAATGTCAAGGTGTTGTTTTAAATATATGCAATGTCAAGGTGTTGATTTAAATATATGCAATGTCAAGGTGTTGATTTAAACAAATGCAATGTCAAGGTGTTGATTTAAATAAATGCAATGTCAAGATGTTGATTTAAATATATGCAATGTCAAGGTGTTGATTTAAATAAATGCAAGGTCAATGTGTTGATTTAAATAAATGTAATGTCAAGATGTTGATTTAAATATATGCAATATCAAGGTGTTGATTTAAATATATGCAATCTCAAGGTGTTGATTTAAATATATGCAATGTCAAGGTATTGATTTAAATATATGCAATGTCAAGGTGTTGATTTAAATATATACAATGTCAAAGTGTTGGACCTAAATAAATGCAATGTCAAGGTGTTGATTTAAAAATATGAAATGGCAAGGTGTTGATTTAAATATATGCAATGTCAAGGTGTTGATTTAAATGTATGCAATGTCAAGGTGTTGATTTAAATATATACAATGTCAAGGTGTTGATTTAAATATATGCAATATCAAGGTGTTGATTTAAATGTATGCAATGTCAAGGTGTTGGACCTAAATAAATGCAATGTCAAGGTGTTGATTTAAAAATATGAAATGGCAAGGTGTTGATTTGAATATATGCAATGTCAAGGTGTTAATTAAAATGTATGCAATGTCAAGGTGTTGATTTAAAAATATGAAATGGCAAGGTGTTGATTTGAATATATGCAATGTCAAGGTGTTGATTAAAATGTATGCAATGTCAAGGTGTTGATTTAAAAATATTAAATGGCAAGGTGTTGATTTAAATATATGCAATGTCAAGGTGTTGATTTAAATATATGCAATGTAAAGGTGATGATTTAAATATATGCAATGTCAAGGTGTTGATTTAAATATATGCAATGTCAAGGTGTTGAATTAAATATATACAATGTCACGGTGTTGATTTAAATATATGCAATATCACGGTGTTGATTTAAATATATGCAATGGCAAGGTGTTGATTTAAATAAATACAATGTCAAGGTGTTGATTTAAATATATGCAATTTCAAGGTGTTGATTTAATTATATGCAATGCCATGGTGTTGATTTAAATGTATGCAATGTCATGGTGTTGATTTAAATATATTCAATATCAAGGTGTTGATTTAAATATATACAATGTCATGGTGTTGATTTAAATATATGCAATGTCAAGGTGTTGATTTTAATATATGCAATGTCAAGGTGTTGATTTTAATATATGCAATGTCAAGGTGTTGATTTAAATATATGCAATGTCAAGGTGTTGATTTAAATATATGCAATATCAAGGTGTTGATTTAAATATATGTAATTTCAAGGTGTCGATTTAATTATATGCAATGTCAAGGTGTTGATTTAAATATGTGCAATGTCAAGGTGTTGATTTAAAAATATGCAATGTCGAAGTATTGATTTGAATATATGCAATGTCAAGGTGTTGATTTAAATATATGCAATGTTAAGGTGTTGATTTGAATATATGCAATGTCAATGCATTGTTTTATAGAAAATATTTGAATAACTCATTCTTAAAAACTTCCAAAAGTATGATAACTATAAGGCGTTTAAGATAAATTATTCGTTAATGTCAATTTTTGTGTTGTGGTATTTGTTTTATTGTTATTGTTGATAATAATAATAATGTTTCCGTTATTATTATTGTAATTGATAACAACAATGTTGTCATTTTTGTTAATGAAGATGGTATTTTTGTACACAATGTTGTTTTTATTACAATAATTGTTTTGTATTTTAAATTTAAATTAATTAAAAGAAAGATCAAATTTTCAATAACATGTAGACTTCTGCCATTTATGTTTATCGGTATAAGTTCTATTAATATTTAATGTTTTGATTTTGTCTTGTATGAATTAAATCTGAACTCCGTAAAATATGAAGGCAAAAAAACGAAATTGCACATTTCGATAAAGGAAAAAATATAAAATAGAAGATAACAAAATATGGGAAATAAAATATTTAAATTCAGTTTAAGTTGTGTTTGGAACCGTGTTTCGACTTACTAAATAATGAAAATAAATACCTTCTTGAATGTTTCAGATTCTGTTTTTTATTTATACATTATCTTATATTTTTTATTTATACTGTAGATTATATTGTACTATTTATATTTTTGGAGTTTTTTTATACTCAAGTTTATCATTAGGTTGTTTTTTTGTTTGTATTCTGAATTTCTCTAACCATCAAAATATTGCTTATCAATTTCATGAATACAATCTCTGATAAAACATTTCATTTTTCCATTAACAAATATAGTATTGGAGTTTTTATCAGATCTTTGGTTATATACAAATGAAATCGATAACTTTTATTGCGAAAACATTTTCTTATGCACCGAATGTAAATACATAACTACAAATACCATAAAGATTGCATTATAAATTTAAATAACTTTTTAAAGTAAAATGTAAATCATTTATAGTTTGTAAATAACTATTAAATTAAAAATCAAACCAATTTTGAAACTTAAAACTCAGATTAATTATTTTTTTGTCTTCAAATTTTTTTTTCGACATCTTGGTATCAAAAATATTTATTACATCCGCAGGCGAATCGGGAGACGCAACACCCTTTCATTGGAATATGTTTTGATTACAAATCTAGATTAATTGACAATCACAAACCTAAATCGATGCCAATTTGTGAAGGAGATTCGTCGATGAAATTGATTCGATTTTATTTGTGTAATTCACTAAAGGTTTTTGCAGAAACCAGCCTTAAGCATCGCGTTATTAGTGTATACGATTTGTATATAAACTTGTATACATGAATCGCGAACAGATCAAAGTATAATAGTATTGAATTCTTTTAAAATCGTGTATATGTTTTGAATAGTATTAAAATAGTATTGAACAGACCTAGTATTATATTGGATACCAGTCGTGTAAAAATTCGTATTAAAGTCGTACACCTTTCAATATGAGCTATTTAGGCAGCCCAAATGAGGATGATAAAGCGGAGTGGAAATGTGGCGTCGCTTCTCCATTTATTGAGCAGGGAATAGTTTGTCGAATTTATTCTAAGTAAACAAAGACATTGAATTGAGTGGAAATTTTCTGCAAATGATACATCGACTTTTTTATTTTGATTAAAAATGTTTGGTTGGCTGTCGATATCAATAAGTTATTGTTTTGTTTTCCTTTTGTGATGCAAGATTAACCTCATTTTACACAACGGACGCAGATAAATTAAATCATTTTCTAGTTAAATGTTCCAAAAGTTTTAGAACTTTAACTAGATTTCCTAAGAAAACTTTTCCCCAGCAAAAACAACATTTCTGACACCGTAATTACAATGGACATAAATTGGAAACATTTCCACAGCGGGTTATTGTTGTCATAAAGACTAAAATGCATTGACGTTAGTACAGAATACAACTTTTAACTTCTGTATCCGATTCTTAATTAATGTTGTGAATTATACAGCAATAATTTGGTGTATAATGAAACAAATTATTCAAATTTGGCATTTAAGTAAATTCTCAAAATTTCATTTTTTTATTGAAATGTTTATTATTTTCTAATCATGGATAAAATAATGTTATTGTATTTGTAATGTTTCGGCAGGTGAAATAAAAAACAAAAATACACGTTTCACTTTTAACGAAACTAAGATATTTACATTTAACCATCGAATGGTAAATAATAAAGTCTACATGCAATAACATATTCACAAAAACCTTATAGTCTTAATTGTTTTTTTATTTTGCAAAGTCTGATTTTTTGAGAATTTTTCAGAGATTGAATACTATCACAAAATGTTCCTTTATAATTGTCTTTCGAGACCTGCATAGTCCTTATAAATAATAAAAACTTGATATTAAACCTGCAACATCAAATGAAAGTTTTGAAACATTTATACAAAATACAAAATTTGAAACAATTATACAAACCACAAATTTTGAAATATTTATACAAAATAAAAGTTTTGAAATATTTATACAAAATAAAAGTTTTGAAATATTTATACAAAATAAAAGTTTTGAAATATTTATACAAAATAAAAGTTTTGAAATATTTATACAAAATA
>JARUHE010244502.1:0-13102 GCA_031471125.1 Archaeomysis grebnitzkii | reverse complement strand
ATACTATTATTATTACATAACTGTGAGTGGGAAAAGAGATACAGAGAGAGTAAGCTCATATAAATGTATTAATATAAATACAAAGGATATTATCAAAGGACATACGAGTATATTTTTGTATTATTGCTTACACAAGCTGTAAAAATATACATGTTTCTATATTTTATAAATTCCAACATTATAATAAGAAAGTAATCACTGTATTCTGAATTTAATTGATCGACATGTTTGTAATAAAAACATATACATAGGAACAAAATTAAAAAGAATATGAAAAGAAATGAAAGAATATGAAACTCCTTGCACATGCGCAGAACGCGGAAACTTTGTTGATTGCAGCAGACGACACATCTGGTTTTTGTTCTGCCATCGTTCAGCGAAGTTTGTTTAGTGTTCTTCAAGAGACCTAAAGTGACTTTGTACATTTTCCATATTGGACAATTTCCATTCAGCATAAGATAATGTTTTCTTTAGCTCCTAGGGCCCTGATGTGAGTTAATTAAATGTTACGAATTAGTATTTTAAAGAAATAAAAAACATTTGAAATACGACCGGCGATTTGTTTGTTTCACGTTAACGATTTTCTCAATCAGCTGATTTGGAATAATCTTTAAAGATGAATGAATTTTTGCTTGTTGAAAAGTATTCTTTTGTTTTATTATAATTGTTCATTATCTATTTGTTGTTCATCATTAACTGCAATATTTTTAATAGGATTGTTTCTTTAATGTTAATGTTTTTTAATTAATATATTTTAAGCAAAAAAGTTTTGTAGATAACGTAGGTCTTGGCTAACCTTAAAACGTTTTGCGTGCCAAGTAGTTTTAATCAAGTATTTGTTATAATTTTTGTTTATTCTATATTATTTATTTGTATTTTAATTTTTAGAACAACAGTTGTAAGCTAAATTAATGAATGTCACTAACCACAAATCTATCTTGATTGTTATTAAACTAGTTTTACTGGTCGAGCTCTGTTGTTGTGTAGATTATAAATATTTTTTCATGTTAATTTTTCACAAGGCCTAATGGCTTGATAATTTAAATTATAGTTGAGAGCACAATTTTATTGAATTCATAAAATGAAAATTCTGTAAACAGGCTTATTACTTGTCTTTATTCTTATTTGCATTGTCCTCGATTCGTTTTATGCTTGTGGTACATTTGAACTGACTGTTCTTAAACTTTAATAAAAGATAAAAACATTTTAGATACCTTGACGGATAATGTGTGGGTGGTGTGTTTACGGTGGAAAGCGGCCGTCATTGGTACAGCTGATCTATATTTTGAACTCTTGACACTTATTTTTTTGTATTATTGAATGCTATGGCAAAGCTTTCGTAGACCAAAATTTAGTTCATCGCAGATTGTATTTATCAAAAATCTATTTTCTGCAGTTCAAATGAGGGCCTCATTATAAGGTTATCTTCTGTAAAGCAATAATCAATGCTAACCTTCGTGTCTTGGATGATTTATATCGAACCCATAAATTGCAGCTGATAAATTTACCAAATTTAAAATTCACTTCAAACAATAACTGAATTCAATTTTATCGAACTTTATTGTGCTAAGTTTTTTCAGTGTCAGGTAATCACAAATTTATTATTATAGATTTTTTATGAAATCTTATCAGAATTGTTTTCTTGAGTGTTATAATAATTTTTTCATTAATATGGTTAACTAAAGGTAATATTAATATAACAATTTAGTTGATTCATGTTCATCATAAATGTTTAGTCTAACAAAGATTGCCTTATGCAGAAAAAAGTAGCATTTCTTCAGTATAAATAATTCCATATACAAATAATTTTTAATTTTTACAACATGTTGTAGGTGTTAAGTATTTAGATCAAGATATTTTTTCTTAATTTATAAATCAAATGTTCATCACAATACCCAATAGTTGAATATTTACAACTTTTTCTTGATTGTAAAAATTTTATATGGGAAGATGTTTCTTGGGCTACTGCAGAGTATGCATTTGGTAAGGACTTCTTTGAAAATATATTTGTTAGTGTTTATAGTTAATAGTACAATGCAAGGTCTTTAAAATTGTGTGGTAGGCAATTTATCAACCTTGTAAGATATTTAACCTAACCATGTGTAATTGTTAGGCTATAGCTTTAACTTATAATAATCTTACCAATTATAAATCTATTATTCATTAGATCGAGAGGATGGTTTATATTTTGAACAGGTGAAATTTTTACAATATGTGAAGTCAGGTGATTGTAGAAATTGACATACTGGCTCAGCGCCAATTCTATGGCCCCTTGCCCGGCATGTGTAGTGCCTACTCACGCCCTTTTAAAAATCTCGTTAATGCGAAAACTCCTTGCATGAATTGTCCTTCATACATTCAGCAAGATTTTGTTTTGAGGTACAAATATAGTAAAGAAATATTTTTTGTTGTAACGGTCCTACACTACATTTTGTTAGTTATGATTAATTTCCTCAAACTTAATGCTAATTTAAGTAATTGCATATTTTTCCCAGTCGGTAAATACTGTCTAATTTTACATCCCATGCACTTAGATAATACATTATATAAATAGATAAGGAGAGGTTTTTATAACCACGGATAGCAGTTTTAATTTTCACATATTTTTATAATCTAGATCTAGAAGATGATTGACACGGCAAATGGATAACTTAAAAAAAACAAATGAAGAACGTAGTACCCGCACGTAAGGCCGTTAAATATATTGCAATAGTCTGATTAACTTTATTTACATATAGAACTTATTTTTGTATATCGTAACAAACATTTTTCTAATTACTACATTACATCATGGTTATCTTAAAGTTAGTTTTATTTATCTCTTCCAAGGAAACAAAAACAAACTTAAGAGTTGTATGTATTATTATTTTGCTATGGATGAAGTGAAAGTTTTTGTTTATAATACAAGTCAGGAATTCGTTTAGATTATGTATTATGTGAACATCTTGAATACCAAAACAATTTATGTTTTTGTAAAATAAGTCAAAGTAGAAAACTTAATATTTTGTTTCTCACTTTTCTATTTTTTTAAAGTTAACTTTGTGTTAATTATTTTTATTCGTATGGAAGTGGTTCATAAAACTAAAGTTTTAGGTTTCAGCTCCATTTTAAATTTGTCGATTAAAATTTTTAATTTTTTTCCGTTAATTAAATATTTCATTCATTCAAATATTTATTGAAAGTGACTTACAATTACATTAGACTAACAAACAAATGTTTATAATTGACTTATTATGTTGGTTATCACTGCTTGACCTTTAGGCCACTCCAATGGCAATAGTCAGAATTAATTTTTTTCGAACAGCTTTAATACAATTTGGCAAACTCTTCTGCGACCTTTCACTTTTAAATTCGATTGATACATTAAAATGTATAATAGGTCAATTGAAGCATAGATTACTAATGTCTTATTTATGGTTTATTAAGCATAGGCCATGGATGTTAAAAAATAAGTCTGTAATTATTTTTCACAATATCTTCTATGTTAATCATAAACTCAAATAGAATATTTTTCATTAAGAATTCCATCCCTTCAGTTGCACAAAATGAACAAAAACCTAATTTTACAAAATGCCATTTGAAGGAGTTGTGAAATTAGCTGAATGTATATACTATAGGTTATAGGGCTTACTTAATTGCACGCACCTTCCTCTCGTTTCGTATTTTTATTGAACTTCACAAATTAATAATTAATCACAAATTAGTTATTTATAAAATGTTATTCTTTTGTCTTATTCTGTAACTTGTTAATGTTGTATTTGCCTAAAATGTTTTGTATTAACTCCGATACAGAATAGTCATACGAGCTTACATAATTTTTCATTGACTTTAATGTCGTCTATTTAAGCATTGTCAATCAAGTGATATAATCTTTAGAGCTAAGATGAGTGGCTGTCCTAAATTCTTCCTTGACTAAAATCTGAAAAATTACATTTCAATCTCACAAAATCGTTCGTAAACTTTAACTAATTTTGCAATGATTAATTTATTAGTTTGTTAATAGGCATGTCTGTTGTACTAAATTAGCAACATTAGTTGATTCATTGAATTTTTGGCAACTGTAAATGTCTAATGACAATTGTCTTGAATACTTTCTATAGTATTTTGGCTCTTGTTTCATGATGGTAGATTGGTATTGGCTATTTTTTAGGGCTTTTTCGATGGTAGGTTTTTATAAATCGATACAATGATCAATATTTTGATCTTGAATGTATGTGCTGTTGCCCGAGAATCAAGTTTCCTTCAACGAAATGCACAGTTTTTCATTATTTTGTTGGTCATTGTAAATGATAAAATCTAAAAGGATGAAAATTCACGGTCTACGATTTTTGTACGACAACAGCGTATTGAAACACCTTTTTTACTTAAATAATTTTTACAACTGTTTTCGGTATTTTTTTCATAGGTCCTCTTATTTACATATTTACACTCTCTACATACGAGAGAGTTGGTTTAGGTGTGGCTGTGGGTGCTACGGTAAGAATTTATGTTGAAGAAGGCATTACTAAAATATGAAAGATACCTACTTATAAAATGAAATGCATTTTTTAACGTGAAGACAGTCTACAGACCATATTTAAATATTTTAGGTAATGCATTTATTTTTATAATAATGTAATAAAAACAATTTGGCAAAGATTATTTATCTTAACTGAACTTGTTTAAAGTATCTTTTTATACGGCGTCGCGTTGCCAAAATTGTATTTTTTATTTGTATTCAACTCCAGATTTGTACAAAACATGTTCGCAACTTGTAATGTCAACATAATCTGGAAATCCTGCATCACCAATGTTTAAAGTACCTGACCATGACCAGAGATGTCTTTATGCGAGATCTAACGTCATTTTTTATAAAATATATTTTCACGTCACAAATGTACTCCATTTACTTACGCGCCCCACCAGCCAGCTGATAAGATTTTCTGCAGCATAAAGCAAAATCACGTAATTATGCGGTTGTTTCTTTCTTTTCTGGAGCTCGCCACGTACCGGCAGATGATGATTGACGAACCCGTCCAAAAACTATTGTAAAGTACACATCATTCGGTATATGGATAACACAAGTGAGGCAAACGCTGTCATTTTAATGTGGGTTGCCTGACTTGTGCTATTATCGATCCATATAATTTACCCAAATTAAACAGTTTGTCTGTAAACAATTACATAAATATTTTTTCTATTTTGTATATTGTCTTTAGTACAATATTGGTATTTTAATCATTCGAAAGACTTGAACACTACATTATTATTATACCTTAATGCTTATTCCGCCAATATACAACCTGTTTGTACTTGCATTATTTGAATTATATTTTTAGCGCTCTACAAGTTACCCTTGGTGGTTGTCTTTGTTGTTAGGGGTTTGTGGACTTGTTTCTTTTTCAAAAGTAGAACTAAACATTTATTTTTATTTTAAAGCACTGATCATTTACCACAAATAAAAGATATATGCATTAGGAATTATATATTTTCAATAATGGTTTTTCTAAAACTTGGATTTATTGAAATAACTGCGTTTTCATGATTATGAAATGATACATCCAAAATATTTTTTCTAAAGCTTGAATTTATTGAAATAACTACGTTTTTATATGGAGTTGTGAATTCATAGCAATGATTTACAGAGGTCTCAGCTATAAATCCATAGGGTTTGGTTTTACTATTTTTATTTATTCAAACTATTTAGAATATCTCGCAACTTAAAAGTTATTTTAGATAACTTTATTTTTTAATTTTGTCCACGCTCTGGCTCACTGTGCAATGGGTAGAACTGTCAAATGTTTTTTGTCTTTATCAACCCAAGGTAATTTATATAATATTTTATTTCGTATAATTACTTTACTTTTCAGCGAATCTTAAAAATAGTTTTTGTTATCTCAAAATTAATTCCACAAAGTTCATCAAGTTTTAACATAAACTTTGATGAAAATCTAGAAACATTTGTATCATTTGGTTCTTTAGAGTTCGTTTGTCACATTTGTTGTATAACTTGGCAACATTAAAATTTACTTTATATCTTTGTCTTTTATATAAATATTACTTTTTATTTGTATATTTTTATAGCTATGTGAAAATCACTTTTTTAAATTTAATGTTGTATATGTTCATATTATTAAATTAAATGTTTTTTTGATAAAGATCGATACACTTGGAATGTTTTGTCTTGAAACTTCCCTCTAACATCCATGCACATTGTAGCTAGTCTATGACAAAAAAAATACTTGAATTATTTTTTAATTGAACTAAGCAAAAATGAAATATTTGTACGATCGTTTACACAACTATAGTTTCATAGATTTTCTTGATTTGTCACTTTTGCTTTATTATTCTTGACCAACCTAACATCTCTTAAAAAGAAATGATATGGAACTCCAACTTATTTGAGATTTGATAAATGTTGTTGATTGACGTTGACAAGAATGCTTGATTCAAGGTTGCCCATAATAAAAGTAGCCAAAAATGATCTAGTTACGAAACACTTATTTATAAATTATTCTTTAGCTATAAAGTAAAGCAAAAACATTACTTTAATATATAGTAGTTTTAAATAATTTTTTTATTAATAATTGAAATATTATAAAACCAGACTTTAGTTTGCCATAACAATATTTGTATTTACATAATGCAGTTAACCAAAAAATCTCTAATTATTGAAATCAACAGTAAAGAACAAAGACTGAAATATTTACCTTTATTGGAAATTTTTGTTTCAATTAAACGACCATAAACGAGAATTATTTTTTATTTCTTACAATAGCCTTTCAAGATAAATCCAATTCTTCATTTAGTATTAATATTTAAAATGGAGTTCATTAAATTTTGCTATAAATATATTTGAAATAATTTTATTTTAGCTCAGAAAGTTATTTGCTTTTGGCATAAAATGAAGAGTAATTGGCATTCTGACAAACAGTTAATATTGCTATGGTATAAGTCGCCACTTTGTATTCATTTAAGGAAAATTATAACACATTTTTTTTAAATTTGTTTATGTTCTTACAACTATAATTGTAGTCTTATGATAAAACGTACTGAAAATATTTGGTTATTTAAAATAAAGATTTTCTAAACTTTTTTATTCGAAGAGCGAGTGGAAAATATAGGATTATTAAAAATCAAAATACTTTGACTAGAGATATTTCCAAAAAACATACTTGTTTTTTTAAATAAAAATGTTTTTGAAAAAATATCAGGCAAAAGCAAATATTTTTTGTTTGTTTTTAAAATGAATACATTCAATAGTTCTTGCATTTCTTATCAAAATAACTGGTCTATCCTTTATTATAGATACCTATTAATCCCTAGCTTTTTGCAAATTGTATCATTCATTAGATAGCATCTACTTTTGTCATCAAATCAATAACGCCAAAAAAATATTTTTATGGAAAAGGCTTGAAAAACACTTCCGTCTGAAACAATGTCTAAGACAGTGCAACCGAGTTGCCAGTGCAGATAACCGGGTACCACCTTCGAGTAACCAGTCGCCTACGTGTGCTTGTCTAGGGTGGTTGTTCCGATATGGTAGTTATAACTCCGTCATATTCATAAAATGCCAGGTAGAAAAAAATCATTTTTTGGCATTATTTCAAACTATCCTTAGTGGCAGAAAATGACTCGCACCAACCTCCATAAAATGTAAATATTCATATTGCAAGAACATAATATTTGTCTTTGTTTTAATTTCAAATGTCGGTTGCATCACTTTTACGCGTTAGCCCTCAAATTAGTGGATAATAGTGATGAGAAGTTTATTATTAAATGTAAATCTCAACGATATAACGTTTAGTCTTATTATTTTGGATGTTTGTAAAACATGAGAATGTAAAAAACAAGGGAACCTGCGAGGGATTTAGTGTAGAATGTGGGGGGATACATTGGGTTTCAATGTTATAGGGATTGGCTTGCACTGCAACCTGAAGCTTTCATTGGGGGTTTTATCTTTTTTAACTTATTTTAAATGAATTTCTTTATAGTTGTTGACGCACTTCTTAATATCATTAATTTATAATCAACATGTCTCTTCAATCCTATGTTCAATTAATTCTTCAAGGTGATCAACCTGATGTTTTGACCATTTCTTTCTTAAATTTATGATTCTTAATGTGTAAACAATTTTTTTTAATATTCTATGGCAACATTTAGAAAAATATTTACTATCAATCTTTGAAGTGAATGGTTTTGAATGCCAATTACAAACTTAATGAAATGCAATTTGTTTTATAATTATAATCTCGACGACTTAGATATTTTTATTTCCATGCAAGATAAAATAAATTTAATTTATTATTCTGCTCCAATTATGAATGATTTATTCAGCTTTATTGAACTTCATTCAAACAATCTGTATTGATCATAAATTTTAATCAATGAACTTGACTCGTCGTTGAATTTGTTAGTTCACTACTCTTCAATTAGCTCTTCAGTGCTATTGAAACCGTTGTGGAATTCCTTGCAAAAAAATATTGCACAGATGCAACACCTTGAAATTTAATCTTTTTGACGCTGTGTAAGGATTTTTAACTTTTAAATGTTTTTTGTGATGTTGTTTTAAGCAGGAAATTCTTATCATCTATGAACTTGTTAGTTTTTAAAATTTGTATATGCAATTATAATTCATTGTCTAGGTCAGTAATAGATTAAACATTCTATCCAGTTGCAGTTTACCCTGCTTGTAATTATCTATTGAATAGTTTATAAAACTTTTGGCTAGTTATTTTTATACGGTTTTTTTCTCTTCATTGTTTTTGAGTTGTATCTATTTCTCGTTTAATGGCGAAAGAGTTTTCGATGATTACGCACAAGCCCTCCTGAAACAAGAGCTTGTCAGTTTTATTAAACACAAATATTTCTACAAAGTTTTTATAAACTTTGTTTGTTTTTAAAGAAATAATCGGTATGTATTACACAATTGTTTTAAAGACTCTGGTTGTTTTTGATTTTGTTCTTAACTGCTTTTTAAATACCACTTAAAATGAATTGTCTTGAATTAAATATATGAAAACGTACAATGATAAAATTATTTATTTAATTTCAAAGTTTCTAACTTTAAAAAAAATGTTTTTATGTATTTACGAGTTTAAATATTTATTTAAACACAAGTAATATTAAGTTTGACTGAATAAAACAGAAATGTGCGTTATTTTAATGTCTCTTGCTACGCTAGCAACTTAATTTTATTACACACATCCAGGTCATCATCAAGCTCTTTTTTTGCGGGTATAAACGTGAAGGATGTTTTCAACTGATGCCCTCAGCTGTTCAGAATTCGCTCCTTAAACTATATGAACAATGAAGTCGTTACAATTTTCTAGCTCTGGGTTTAACGATTGCGTCTATTTGTCTTGGCACTGATGTATTTTATTACAAACAATATGTCCTTGAAATCTTCCGATCAATTAGGTTCAAGAGCATCAAACAATGCATGTTTTATTCATGAATACCATGCCTGTATACGCCACGTGTTGTCTGATCTTTCTACTTTGGTTGTCTAACCCATTATAGGTATAATTATACTTGCACAATAGATACTGCTTCACGTCATAAACTTTATGTATTTCAGCCTTTAAGTGGAAAAATCTTGTCTCGCATTAATGTATTTGTGTAAGAATGTATTTCGTGAATACTTTGCAGGAATGTGAGAAAATAGTTCAGGTCACGCACACTTGCGTGAGGTTAAACACAAACATTTGTTAGAGGATGGTTTCAATACAAACTTTAACGTCTTTTGGTCCTTCTGATAACAATTATCCAGTCGTTACATGTTTATAGTTTGGCGCATAATTGTGTTGTGACGAATTATTTTAAATCTGCTTTGTAAGAAAACATTTTAAAGTTCAAAGTTCTTTGAAGTTTTGCGTTGTTGGTGAATCGTTCATCTTCATCTTTGCAGACGTGTTCGGTAATTTTGTATGAAATGCAATATTTGTTTGGGAAGTTAAATTTTAACTACGTTAACTTTTTCTTGTCATGTTTGTTGATAAAACAAAACTGCATTTCGTCCTGTGGATTTTTAGTGGAGGCTTAAAGCACCGCTCTAGGAGTTCCTCTTGATTGTTAGTTATCAGGGATTTATAGATTTTTTTTTTCAAAAAGTAGACTACAATTTTTTTTTATTATTGGTTTTACAGCAATAGTTATTTAACATGGCAGAAAGATATATGTATTATGAATGATATATCTTGAATAAAGTTTTCTGTAAAAATGAATTTGTTGAAATAACTCTTTTTTTATGGTATTTTTGAATTTGCTTATTTCAAAGTAGACTAAACATTTATTTTATTTTTATTTTAGAGCAATAATTATTTAACAAATGAAAGATATATGCATTAGGAATGATATCTCAAATAAAAACATTCTAAAACTTTAATTTGTTGAAATAACTACGTTTTTATATGGACTTGTTGAAATCAGAGCAACCATTTATATAAACCCGCATGATATGGTTATGTACTTGTTGACCTTTGAATATAAACTGAACTCTATTTCCACTGAATCAGAATGTTCAAAACTGACTTAGCATGTTTCAACGATGACTAAAATACATTAGACAGGCCTCAAAAGGTTATGACATCACGGACTTGCACAACACCAGCATACATTGATCTGATGTTAGGGGTCGGCCGGAAACTTATGGCACGTGTGCCAAACTTAACACGCAAGCCCTGTTAAGAAACTAATACGTTGTATATACAATACAAGTCCAGTGAGGTGACCCACATTCAAATAACATAGGACTTACCTCACTTGTGCTATTGTCGTTCCATATTGCCCAAATATTGACTGCTCTAGTTCCACGAGATCAGTCTGTAGTCACCAGTCTCGAAAGAGGACGCACACGTGCTTAGCTTAACTAGTGAAAGTTCAATAAATGTATTTCTTAGTCGACAAACTCTAATTTTTTCCATTTCAAATAACCGTTAAAAATGGCTTCTTCCAAGAAGATGAAGTTTGATAATCGTTCATTTCGGACCTCTAAGACAACAGATTACGGGTTTGTTTGCAAAAATTATTCTCCTGTTTTTGCTTTCTGTTCAGAAATGATTGTTAATAGAACATCAAGTTTAAAGGGAAATAATTGCTTAATATAAATGAAATAATTGTGCATTATGAACAAGTCTTATTCAATAAATATTTCTCTAAACTTTTTAATTTATTTTGAAACCATTTCTTAAGTAATTTATGACTTAATATAAGAAATTTCAAAAGTAGACTAAACTTGATCTTAGATATTTTGTTATTGATTAACAAAATGAATTACCAATTTTTATCAACACATCCATGTTTAAAATGTTTTCCAGCGTAGATACTTTTTTAAATAGTATTTTTTGGTTATTTTGCTAAAATTCCAGGGTTTGATTAAATATATATATAATAGTTAATACTAACATTATTTCTCCTAAAATAACTTGCAGTGGTATGTTCCATGTTTGAATTTGTTATTGTAATTCATGATACTCCATACAAACTATGTTCTGCGAGGTTTTCTATTTTTTAATAATAATGATATAGACGAAGACAATCTGCAAGAGTTCAAGTTTGCTGTTCAACCGGTTTATGTTCTTGCAAATAATCATGACTGGAAATCCACTTTCCGTGACGTCATCGGTATTGACGTCACGTGACATGATCCAGTGCTCGGCAACGTGGAATTTTCCCCTCTTGAATCTCTCTCATTTCCTCTTTTCTTCTCTTTATTTATCTATCTATCCTCATTTCACTTTTTTCTTCGTTCTTTACTTTCTTCGTTCTTTACTTTCTTCGTTTTTTTCTTTCTTCGTTTTTTTCTTTCTTCGTTTTTTTCTTTCTTCGTTTATTCCTTTCTTCATTCTGTTCTTTCTTTATTCGGTTGTTTGTTATTTATTCTGTTATTTCTTATTTATTCTGTTTTCTTATTTATTATGTTGTTTCTTTCTTTATTCGGATGTTTCTTTCTTTATTCTGTTGTTTCTTTCTTTATTCTGTTTTCTTTCTTTATTCTGTTGTTTCTTTCTTTATTCTGTTGTTTCTTTCTTTCTGTTTTCTTTCTTTATTCTGTTCTTTATTTCTTTATTCTGTTCTTTCTTTCTTTATTCTGTTCTTTCTTTCTTTATTCTGTTCTTTCTTTCTTTATTCTGTTGTTTCCTTATTCTGTTCTTTCCTTAAACTTTTCTTACTTTATTCTTTTTTCTTTCATGCGCTCTTTTGCTATCATTATTTCTTTTTAGATTTTAGTTTGAAGCAAAAGTAATTATAGACACTGTTGACTTGCATACGTATTTTTTTGTCTTGCTTTAATTTAATTATTAATTAACATCAGTAATTGTATCCAAAAATTATTCAATTAAATTGTATTCTATTTTTTAATAATAATTAAGCGGATTTTTATTATTCAACAATGACTAAAAATAGTATTTTATTATTTGAATAATTAGAAATTGTATTATTTTTTTTATTTAATAATGCCTAGATATTTTATTTTGTATATAATAATGAATCAAAATACACAGTAACATGTCGTCAGCGTATTAAAAAAAACGTTTTTATGGCTAGATAAGGTATAAGGAACATATAAAAAATAAATAGATTATCCCGAGGTAGTCCTAGTACTACTACTGTTTAATTATAATATTATTATTATAATTATATTTGTAATTGTTATTTAATTATAATATTATTAGAATCTATTTAGCATCCTTCAACCAACAACTAGGGAACGCAGAGTGCTCATAACTGGCAACACCATCACCGAAACCATCATTCAAGAAAACATCGAAGTAAAAAGAAATATATTCAACTCGTTCTTAAAAGTCAACAGAGAAGGGGTGATCCGATGTCTTGTAGAAGGCCATTCCAGAACGAAGGACATACTACTGAAAAAGCATGGTCTCCCTTTAACCTCAGTTTGGTACTTGGCACAGATAAAGAGTTATGATTAAGGTTTCTCAATCCTATTAGCTCCTTGATTACACTCTGCAGGAATTGTCGACCAAGCCCGTGCATGTATTGATAAATAATTCATATTTTTAACTGGATGCGTTCGTCAATAGGAAGAAGTGAAGTTTTATGAGAATTGGTGATATATGAAAATTTTGAGCTTTAATTTTAAAATCGAGCTGAATAATTT
>JARUHE010244391.1:0-13103 GCA_031471125.1 Archaeomysis grebnitzkii | reverse complement strand
AGATAGAGAAAGAGAGATAATAATGATAATAATAATAATAATAATTACACCTTTTATATAGCGCCGACACTATTCAATGAATACTCTTCAGCGCTTCACATATTTAAGCCTTATTATTGTTATCCACATCGAGTGATGTATACCCTAAGAATAAGCAGCCGACATATGACGCTTCTTTCAAGCAGGGGTAAGCTTAGCATATGCGATTTTAAGAGAATACAGCCACGTTCAAATTCTCAATTAAACAACCTTAACAGGTGTTTTCTTCTCGATGTTAAAATTTAAGGTTATTCAAGTCAAATTACATGAGTTATGTTTGAAAAACATGTCCTTTTGAAATAATGGTAAACAATATTGCGAGTATTATTTTTTTGTTTACATTGTTGTTAGCACAAACGTTTAAAGGTTATATACCTTTTAATTAGAAAGAACAATTTCTTATGGTAAATATTTTATGAAAAAGTGAGTTTTGTGAGTACTTCTCTGCAATTATGCCGTAAATTCAGTATAAAATAAAATTGTAGTTGTTGTCGAGCATGCGTAGCGAAGCTCTACATAATTTTTTTTCCATATTTTGTTTTTATTTATGCATCAATGGATTGGAAATAAAGTATACATAAAAATAGTCTCTAAGGTGAATTTTTATTTTAAAGTTACTGAATGAATCATCGCGAGACATTTGAACTGTCCGGTTCGTGGATTACTAGTATAAAATTGTAACTGAAGAAATGTTTTTGACTGGAACATGTATTCTTAAATAAAAATGAAATAATTTAGAATAAAATTGACCTTATGAATGTTTATACTGTAGTTGATTATTGAAAAAAAAGGCAAGCTTAAGAAATTAACTTACAACTACCCTAATTAATATTCTATGAAAATGTATAATCATTGCGTTATGCTTATGGCATGATAGTAAATAAAACTATTTTATTGCATAGTGTTTGTGTACATTCAAAAAGCTTTCTTAAGTAATATTATCTGTGTTAAATATATAATGTTATTCATTGTGTTGTGTGTGTGTGCATGTGAGATCTTGTGTTCGTGTGTATGTATGTACCGGTATATGTATTAGGTATAATGTATATACAATGTATACATATGTATACATATGTATATGGAAATAACATTGAAAATTAATATTAGCATTCTTTTAAAGAATAAATATATAATTTAATTTGTTTCTTAAATGATAAAAAACAAATAAATGCTTCTAAAAATATATTGAAGTGTGTAAATAACTAAATAACGTTTTACAGTAAAGACTTAGAGTATTGATCGATACTATTTGAAAAGATTGCTTACTATTACACCAAAGTTTCAATATTGAGCGAAACATTTCGTATAGAAAAAATTATTGATGGCCAGTGGGGATGTCCAGCAGTTTGTCAAAGTCTTGTTTGAAGATTAGTCAAATAATTCAACAGGAGTGTCCAAAAATAATTATTGCGACAGTTTCATTAAGTTTACATTGGTTAGCTCTCCACCATCATATAAACTAAATATATAAAAACAAATTTGTTCCATCATCAAATAAACTAGATAAATAAAATAAATTTAGTCTTAATATAAATAAATAAAAGTTATGAACATATTTTTAATAAATAAAACTAACTTAATTCAGAAGGTAAATAAAGGACGATTGAAATATTTTCCATCCTCAAGAAAACAAACAAAATTGAATTGAAAATAAATAAAACGAATAATTAAAACAACAATTTTGAATAAACAGTATTTTTCTAGCATATACATACCGACATACAACATACACACACACGCACTCTATATATTTATATTTGATTTTGTAATTCCCAAACCAAAAACAAAATCATAAAGTTTCATCTTGCATTTAGTTCCATCAAATAATTTTTTTAATGTTCAACTCCTTAATTTATGTCCTTATTTAAAAACATTGGCTTCACTCTCGATAATTTTACGAAGTTGTGAAAAATTTGTACTCAATAAAATATTTTTCTCCCCTCGTTTTCATACTAGTTATACAATAAATTGTTTGTTATCACCACTATCTTTAGTTAAATAATTTCCCAAAAAATTATTTTCTAAAATATTCCTTGTTAAAATACTTTTCCAAGCCTTTCATTGAGAACTTTAAGGTGACTGTTTTGTTTTAAAACGTCATATGATAAGCTCACCTCGGCTTGAAGGAAGAACCATATGTCTGCTGCATATTCTTATGGTACACATCGTTTGATGTGTGTAGTAGTATTTAGGTTTATGTGTGAAACGGGGTTTCGATTTGACCGGTTATGTAAATGTTGTAAATACTGTTATTATTGTATACTAAAAATATTTTTTGTACAAAAATTGTTTAATTTATTATTTTCGAACCAAAATAATTTGTTTTAAAATATTTTCTATCGAAAATAATTTGTTTTTAAAATTATTTGTATTCAAAATAATTTGTTTTAAATTATTTTATATTCAAAATAATTTGTTTTAAAATTACTTTTATTCAAAATAATTTGTTTAATAAATTATTTTCTAACCAAAATAATTTGTTTTAAAATTATTTGTATTCAAAATAATTTGTTTTAAATTATTTTCTATTCAAAATAATTTGTTTTAAAATTACTTTTATTCAAAATAATTTGTTTTAAAGTTATTTTTATTCAAAATAATTTGTTTTAAAGTTATTTTTATTCAAAATAATTTGTTTTAAAATTATTTTTATTCAAAATAATTTGTTTTAAAGTTATTTTTATTCAAAATAATTTGTTTTAAAGTTATTTTCCATTTAATAATTTTTTATTGAAAATGATAAAAATCTATTTAAATTATAAATTTGGAAACAATTCTACTTAAGGTGAAGTTTCAAACTTGTTCTCATTCATGTTGATAAGCTTGATTATTTCCTGAAATAAAAAAAAGATCGATGTTAACCACCTCTAAATACATCAACAATAATACCATACATCAACATCAACATTATACGTCAACAACAACATAGTAGATCAACATCAACATCAACATCAACATTATACGTCAACAACAACATAGTATATCAACATCAACATCATACATCAACATCATACATCAACATCAACATCATACATCAACATACTAGATTAACATCAACATCATACCTTAACATCAACACCATACCTTAACATCAATATCATACATCAAAATCAACATCATACATCAATATCGAGATCATACATCAACATCAAAATCATACATCAACAGCAACATCAACATCAATATCATACATCAACATCAACATAAAAATCAACAAAATACTTCATACATGCAATGTGCTGATTGAGATAAATTAGTTAAAAATCTCATCTATTTATTTTTTTTAAAAGAATGCTAAAGGATTCAATTTTGCTGAACAATTATTCAAGGGTGTATTTTAATTGAGTATTTGTACTATTGATTTATGATTAGTTTTTTATTTTATAACCACCGCCCTGAAACTATGGATAGGCCTGTGTCACCTAAGTCTGTCCCTTAAAGTCCACTATCTTGGTATACCATACCTCTTCTTCTTCTTTAAGATAATGTTTTAGATCATTACTTAAAATAGACGATTCTGATTTGTGATTACATTATATGAATAATATCAAAGTATTAATACTATAATATTATGTTGTATCAATAATATTAAAGTATTAATACTACGATATTATATTATATAATTAATATTAACTTTAGATCAGTGCACCCTATCTATGTTGTTCCGCTTTCCTCATATATTAATAAATTTATTACCTGTGAAATGTACGCCTTCATCTTTTGATTTATTATTGTGTCCATTATTGCCTCCAAAATTTACACACTAAACCCTAAGCAATCAATGAAAATGAAAAATCGAACATTTTCCTATCTTTATTATATTATATATATATTATACATTTATAACATTATTGTTTACCTTGCGATCGCCATCTTGGTATACCATCGACATTGCGATCGCAGCGCACGGAAGTAAATGTGTTGGCGACACTAACTACCAGCCAGTTATGATTGAAAGGTCTATCCATAAGTTTAGATCAGTGGTTATAACAATATACGCTTATGTATGAAGAATGAACAATCTCAAAATTCAATGTGTAGTGTTTGACACTCTGGCTAAAGAGCTCAATTTATCAAACTTTATTGGACTCGCTGAAGTAAAAATGTATTTTGCACATTGTATAATATTTATACACCATACATCATCTATTAACATCAACATCATACATCAACATGATATATTATACATGAAAATAAATTTAAATTACAAACTTAGTTTCAGAATCAATTTCTTGAATTAACATTTTATGTAACATTTTACTCATCGGAGGCGCAAAAATTGTCTTTGATTTTCTTAGATCCAATATCATTAAAATGTTAACATTTTTTTTTTAAATTTATATTATATTATTCTGTTATTCAACCTTGCAGCACAATAATAGTAATTACATTTACAATAATAAGTTCTTGTTTGCCAAAAAACATAAATGTTTACTCAAAATAGTCTAATGCATTTGGTATTTATTTATATTATCGTCAATTTTAAAAAGTTTATGTTCAGCTCTTTCAATGACTAAACTCACTTATCATGCATAAGAACTAAACTACATTGAAGTTGCCATTGCAAGTCACCTTTATTGTATGGCACGAATTGGTATCTTCGCACACTAAAAAATATTGTGAAGAGCAAAAAAATGACGAAATAAAATATATTTTCAATTGAAAGATTCCATTAACACCTTAACGCCGAAGGGGACGAATCAGTTCCATTAAAAAAGTTATTCTCAATGTTAACTCCAATGTGTTGTAATCCTTAAGCATATATTTATTCAGGGTTTAAAGGGTTAGGATTTATTCGACCATTCAGGACATTCGTGAGATTTGCCCCAGAAAAACAAAGGATTTGGAATCCTTCTTCCCGCGGTAATCACGACAAAATATTTCTGTGGAATGGTCACAAAACTTTTTTGGTTTTTCGAATTATCGTAAAAATGATTCAACGTTTCGTGGATGTTTTTTTGATCAGATCTGTCATGGCTTGTTAAACGCTGGAGGATGTTGCCATAAAGACACTTGGAAGGGAAACTAATATAAAATAAAATATATAAACAAAATAAATTTCATGTTAAACTATATTAAAGATTAACATTACAAATATTTTGTATAGTTAAAGTATATAAGAAATGAACATTTAGGGTCTGTTGCGGAAATGCGTCCACCCGTGAAATGTGTCCATTAATCATTCAAACGCATGTATATTATAATAAATTAGGTTTTAACAATTTTTATAACCTGTAGGTTATCATGAATCATGCTTAGATTCCAACAATTTAATGTTTACAATATTTAACAAACTTATATGTACTTAATACTCTTTAAATTTGACTCAACATGAGTCTGGTGGGAATAAGTCACTACAAGTCATTATGAAATAAAAAGTATGTACTCATATGTACTTAATACTCTTTAAATTTGACTCAACATGAGTCTGGTGGGAACAAGTCACTACAAGTCATTATGAAATAAAAAGTATGTACTTATATGTACTTTATAATCTTTAAATTTTACTTAACATGAGTCTGTTTGGAATAAGCCACTACAAGTCATTATGAAATAAAAAGTATGTACTCATATGTACTTTATAATCTTTAAATTTGACTTAACATGAGTCTGGTGGAAATAAGTCACTACAAGTCATTATTAAATAAAAAGTATGTACTTATATGTACTTTATAATCTTTAAATTTCACACTGTTTTGTGCTCTAAATTTCCATATGTCTGATATCTTCTAAATCCATTCAATCTTTAATTTTAGTAAGTTAAAAAAGGTAAAAGGTTACTGTAAGAAAATGAAATGTAAAATTAATAAATAGCATATACGGTGTTTTGAAAGAGTAAGGTATTAAGTATTATGTGCCTATTTACGACAGATTATATAAAAACTCTTTTAAATTAAGTTAACAACACCTTAAACGTACTATGTTTTGAGTTTTATGTATTAGTCAAATTTACTTAACTCCTCAAAATATTAATTTTAAAAATGTTTTATACTTGAAGATTGTTTTAATTTCCAGCAAGTTATGGGTTTAAAATCTCTCAAAAAGGATTAGCAAAACTTCAGAAAAAATAAAAAAAAAATTTTATCAGTCTTAAAGTTCGTAAAATGCTGACGTCATAAAACGCCAGATGGCGCTGAAAGAGTGTCTGGGAAATAAAATATAGGAGAAAAAAATGGTGGAAGAAAAATAAAATATTAAATAAAAAAAGTTTTGTTGGAACTTTTATTTATATTTGTATAGAACAATGAATATACGTTTGTCGTAAAATGGGTTTAGTTAGTGTAATTATTATTGATGTAATAACTGTGAAAATAATATTTAATTATATATATATCCATATATGTATATGTGTGTGTGTGTGTATACTGTATATAAATATCATTTTTTATATATATATATATAATTACAGCTTTTATATAGCATCGTCATTATGTAAGTAACCCTTTTCAGTTTTACACCTGTTAACTCTCGCATACAAGTTATTTAAATAAACTTAATTTAAAAGGAAAAAGTGTTTTTAAAAATTTAGTTGTATGATCTGATTATAATTGACCTTGAGTGAAAAATGAAATTGATTACATTTTGTTTTAAAAAAAACTTTTAAAAATGCCAAATTTCCACAGTTCTAAAATGCAAAGAATTCAGAAGTCAAGGAAAACAAAAACATTCTAAAAGTTTATAGATAACAAAAACTATTTAAATCTTTTATTCAAGGAAAATGAAACTAAAGTTTCAAATATTTAAAATAATTATATTGTGTTAAGAACTTAAAAACATACAAAAAATTTCATTCGTTCCAGCTAACAGTCTATGTCCATTAATACATTATTGGTTCATTCTCAATTTAGATTGTTAGATAGTAAAGATGTATAAAAAAACATTAATCGTATGAAAATAATTCTAATTTGCACGTATTATTAGCGTGATTTAGTTAACTCAATGCTAATTATTTAAAATTGTTTTCATAAATTAATCACAATATATTTTAAAATGTTGACATAGTTCAGACTTTTTTTTATAAAAATTCATATAATTTGTGAGCTTACTAATAGCTAAGCAAGTAAAGAAACTATTATATGTTGGTGGAAAACAGTTTTTTTTATCTAAATTTTAACTGTGAACGTAAGGTTTTAATAAATATATTTGCCAATGCAAACCATGAAGTGAAATACATCATATTGAAAACAAATTTGATTTTACAAACGTTTTCCCTACTCGTATTCTGAAATAAAAAGAAGAAACGTTATTGAAAAAATGTAAATTTTTAAAAGTGAATAATTAATAAGTTTTTATAAAAATCCTAAACTTGTTTTTCAAAAATATGAAAAAAGAATATTAAACAACCATGACAAATAAAAAAAATTGTCTACAGAACTTTCCATCCACCTCCATCCTCCGAACTTGGAGGCAATCTATCAATGGCAATTTGTGTAATTTATATCTGATCACATTACAGCCCTGAGGCAAAGACAGAGTTGGTCCAATGAAGAATTGGTTCAAAAAATCTTCCAAGTATCTTGAAGCGACGTAATTAAGATGAATTACTTTATGTCTTCGAACACCTGATAAATTATTGGATTCAATAATTGCGGTTTTTAATTAATTTCTCTCGTGTAATTATTCCAAAAAATGAAGAAAAAAACGATTATACTTAATTATCAATAATATGTATTGGATCATTAATTTAAAAATATGATTTGTATTATGTTAACATAAGTCTTTGAAGTAATCAACATATTTAATGCAGGCATTTCCACACGGTTATCTTTCTCACATTTTCCAGCACTTTGGTCCCAATAAGTTTTTCCTGTCGCATTAGTATTCTCTCTAAAATGTTCTCCCTCACTCACTGTCCACTCATCTATCCCTAGCACTTCTGCCTTTCACTAATATCTTCAAGAATTTACATGTCTTCGATCCTTTCCAGGCAACTATAATCAGATAGCACCATCACTTTTAATTTTCTTATTGTTATCCTCAATACTATTCCTTGAGGAAAATCTATCCTCGGTTATTACTGCCATGCCCTGCAGCTCTTTATTATCTTCTGTCGCTTTGATGTTCTATCTAATAGGATGGCTCATAAATACAAGTTAAAAAAAATAAATACTTTCACCGTAAATAGCTGCCGCTAACAAAGTTTAAAATGAATAAGAAATGTTAATAGTAAAATAATAACTTTAATAAAAAATAATAAATAATAAGATTAAATAACAAATAGCAAACCTTAATAATAAATAATAAGAATCAATAACAAATACTGAATAATAAAATTAAATAACAAACAACAATTTTTTAAAATAAATAACAACTTTAATAACAAATAATAAGACTCAATAACAAATAAAAAATAGTAATAAGATTCAATAACAAATAAAAAATAATAATATTCAATAATAAACAACAAATAATAAGACTCAATAACAAATAAAAATAGTAATAAGATTCAACAACAAATAAAAAAACAATAACAAGATTCAATAAAAAATAAAAAATAATAATATTCAATAACAAATAATAATATTCAATAATAAACAACAAATAATAAGACTCAATAACAAATAAAAATAGTAATAAGATTCAATAACAAATAAAAAACAATAACAAGATTCAATAAAAAATAATAATATTCAATAACAAATAATAATATTCAATAATAAAGAACAAATAATAAGATTCAATAACAAAACACAACAAATTTGAAAAACTTACTCCAGTCAAAGTGACCCAACGCAAAGTTTTGAGTCGCCACCGGAAACGAACTTGCCTTGACAATCTAATTACCGTCTGACTTACCTGTTGTGGGCAGGTCCATTACCCCTTTTTGGGGGAGTCCCTACGGGGTTCGACACCGAACGCACCTGTCAACACAAAATGCTCTGCTTGGAGCACCGCTTCGGGTTAACCCTTTCGTGTACGAAGAATAGAATTTGCGACAACAAAAGTGGTTTTCAATGTGAACTTTGGTGTGTCTTAGTTCTTAAGTGAATTATTTGCAAGGCCTTAATGGGTTAATTTCCTCAACAATACAAACGAAAAAATTCGGTTTTTGAAATGAACAATTCTAACTTCCTCGAGTAAAGTTTTTAAATTTTAAAATGGTTTAGTTTTAGGTTTTATTAATGTTTCTAAAGTCGTGTTGATAAACATTGAACCTTATTAACAATAGTAACAACTTTGTTAGAATATTTGTATTTTTGTTTTGAATTAAAATCAAAGTTCAGATGAAAAATAGATTCTTGATTTTTAAGCCACGTACCTTAAAAAAGATAGCGCCACATAGCGTAAATCTAAAAAATTCTCTTTTTCAAAATGAAATTTAAAATAAATAAATGTTGGTGTAGAAAATATAAAAATATGAAGATGGGTGTATTGCAAATAAATAAATAAATAAATAAATACATGTAAATAAATAAATAAATAAATACATGTAAATAAATAAATAAATAAATTAATGTTGGTGTAGAAAATATAAAAATTTGAAGATGGATGTAATGAAAGAATACAAGTTTTTGTGAGTAAAATGTTACTCATGCAAACATTTAGCTTAAATTGTCTTGGTTGTAATATAATCTATGGATAAAATCATCATAGTTGTTTGTTAAAATAGGTGTTGTAACTTTATTTCAAAGATGTAAATCTTATATTATTATGTTATATTCATTTATACTATTATTAGAACATGTTATTATTATAGTATTATTAATTATATTATTTATGAATATTGTATTTATAAAAAATAAGAATTATTCATTCTTAGATCATAACAAAAAAGTTCATGTAAAATTCATGAATGCTTCGGCCGAGAAAAAATTCAAACCAGAACTGAACTGAAACCTCCCAACCAGAGAAGCAGCAATTAAGTTTCCTCAACCACAACCGCATGCAAAAACTTGCATATTTAAGGCTGAGCAAAATCAACCACAACTGAAACAAAAATTATATTTGTTGAAAAATTAATTTTAATAAATTTAACAAGTTGTGAAACACTTTTTAACTGTTTTCCTGCTAACTGACATTTGCAATAAGCCACTCATAATAATATATTCTTGCTATGACCTTGAGAATTCAAAGTTCAAAGTTAAAAATGGTTTAGAAGTTATTTTATGAAATAAAGATTCGTGTCCTTCAATTGTCTACCAACTGGATAGTGTAAAATTTGTTTTCCAAAGGTGAGTTTAATGGTAAGTTAAGTGGTATGGTTAATGGTAGTTTTAATGGAAAACTTAATGGTAAGTCTAATGTTAAGATTATTGATAAATAAAATGATAAATTCAATGGCAAGTCTAATGGTAAGATTAATGATAAATAAAATGATACATTTAATGGTAAGCTTATGTGTATACTTATTCAGATAGAAAAGATTAATTTTGAAGAACAACTGTGTTTGCTCTAAGACATTTTGGAAAATCCTATTCCCGATCACTGTAAGAAAACATTTGTTCTGATGTATTTAAGAACATTGTTTTTACAATTTAACTCCTCTACCGTTTAGTGTAACATCGGTGATACATAAGTTTAATTGCTTAGTCCATATTATGTAACAACAGTGATACAATTTGTTTCAATAAATTTATACTGGCAAACATTTGCTTGTCTAAATTTGTTAAAAACATAACTAAAATGGTTTATATCACTGGTCTTAAATAAGATGGAATAAGACATTAGACTTAGGGTTCCCTGGTGTTACAAGAAATGGCTAAAGAGTTAAACATTATTTTTTTAAATACTTCTAAATGCTTATGTCTCGACCAGTCAATGAAATTCATTGTGAAGGTAGCAGAAATAGAAAAAAAACAATTTAAATCTAAACGTAAATAAAAACATTTATTTAATAAAGGATAATAGTAAAGGACCAAAGACAAGATGGAAGAATTATAAATCTTCAGGAAAATCGGTCTGATTGGTGAATGGAAAAGATGGAAAAACAATTAAAGTAGCGACAGCATGATAAGAAAAAACATAATACTTAAATTTTCCCTCAAAAAATGAATTAAAAAATATAAAATTAAACTGTATTTAACTGAAAAATATTTGCATAATTAAATTAAATTTGAAGAGTGCAAAATAAATTTCGTGGAAATGTATTTCTGGAAACTTTGACTAAGTGATTAAATGTTGCCACTTTTACAAAGTTCCCAAAAATGTTGCTTCTTGCATAATAGATTCGGAAGACTTTGACAGAGTTGTTTTAAACTTATTTTAAACTTATTTTAAATTTATTTTAAACTTATTTTATAGGCAAAACTTTTTCAAGGAATCGAATTTATTTCTATTAAAGCATTTTGCATAAAAATGTTGGAACCTAAACTTTTTATGCTAATTCAGCGAAACTTTTAAACGTTGTATGAACATAATTAAATTGAACCTTCCGTATGTAATACGTTACATGCTAAAATATAGCTTTTCCATTGGGTTGTACTTTGTATGCTAAGATATACTTTTCCGTTAGAAAGTACCTTTTATGCTGAGATATAACCTTTCCGTTAGGTAGTAATTTTGTGCTAAAGTATAACCTTCCCGTTAGGTAGTACTTGTTATGCTAAAATATACTTGTCCATTTTTTTTATTATTTGGCCCCAATGGACCAAGCTATGGGTGCAATGCACATTTAATAGTACTTCTTATGATAAAAAGTACTTCTCCGTTAGCTAGTACTTTTTGTGCTAAGATTTACCTTTCTTTGAGCGAGTATTTTATATGATAAAATGTATTTTCTGTTAGGTAGTATTTTATATGATAAAATGCATTTTTCCGTTAGGTAGTATTTTATTTGATAAAATGCATTTTTCCGTTAGGTAGTATTTTATATGATAAAATGCATTTTTCCGTTAGGTAGTATTTTATATGATAAAATTTATTTTCCGTTAGGTAGTATTTTATATGATAAAATGCGTTTTCCGTTAGGTAGTATTTTATATGATAAAATGAATTTTTCCGTTAGGTAGTATTTTAAATGATAAAATGCATTTTGCGTTAGGTAGTATTTTATATGATAAAATGCATTTTTTCGTTAGGTAGTATTTGATATGATAAAATGCATTTTTCTGTTAGGTAGTATTTTATATGATAAAATGGATTTTTCCGTTAGATAGTATTTTATATGATAAAATGGATTGTTCCGTTAGGTAGTATTTTATATGATAAAATGCATTTTCCGTTAGGTAGTATTTTATATGATAAAATGTATTTTTTCGTTAGGTAGTATTTTATATGATAAAGTACATTTTTCCGTTAAGTAGTATTTTATATGATAAAATACATTTTTCCGGTAAGTAGTATTTTATATGATAAAATACATTTTTCCGTTAGATAGTATTTTATATGATAAAATACATTTTTCCGTTAAGTAGTATTTTATATGATAAAATGCATTTTTCCGTTAGGTAATACGTTACACGAAAAGATTTAAATTTCCCAAAAATTTATGTTTCACCTACCAAAAAGAGTTTAACATGTAAATAGAAATAAAAAATATTTCACATCCCTTTGATGTTAGTTAGGAAATCAAATTACAAATCAAGTGGCTATGTTAGAACAGAAGACGTTGGCTGAGATGTCTTAGATGGCTTAGATCAGAGTCTCATTGCCTAATATAAATATAAACACTGACAGGAAATATATATTAGTGTATTTAGGCCATATATTAATCGACAGTAGTGTAAGTAAGGCTACTCGCATTCAAAAAACATAGAGCTTGCCTCATTTGTGCTATTGTCGATCCACATTTTGTTTCAAACAAGTTATGTTAAAGGAACTGACTATTAGCTATATGCATCATATGTGCTCTTAATTTTTTGTAAGATATGGCAATAAGAAAACTTAATATAAAACAAGAAGAATATATACAAATTAAAAGATGAAATACATAAATAAAGCAATGAATATAATTTACAAGCAATTGATAAGATTATTACAATATGTAAAATCTTTCAATTAAAGTTTAAAAACAAAATTAATTAAAAAAAAATAAAGCTTCAAAAATAGTACCAGTAAGCTATAGAGCATACAAATTGTTTAAGAATTTATATTGCATTCATACAATAAACAACTAACATATGAAA
>JARUHE010244280.1:0-13103 GCA_031471125.1 Archaeomysis grebnitzkii | reverse complement strand
TTATTTATTTATTTATTTATTTATTTATTTATTTATTTATTTATTTATTTATTTATTTATTTATTTATTTATATTGTTTGAGTTTAAATCATAAAGAATAGCTTTGAGTGGGTTACGACTAGATTCATAGACTCTATGGCATTGATCATTTTGAATAGACTAATTATGCGGCCAAAAATGTGAGAAATAAATCATAGAATCTGTGGCATTGATAATTTTGAATAGACTATTTATGCAGGCATAAATGTGAGAAATATATCATAAACTCTGTTGCATTGATAATTTTGAATAGACTAATTATGCAGGCATAAATGTGAGAAATATATCATAGACTCTGTGGCATTGATAATTTTGAATAGACTAATTATGCGGGCATAAATGTGAAAAATAAATCATAGACTCTGTAGTATTGATCATTTTGAATAGGCTAATTATGCGGGCATAAATGTGGAAAATAAATCATAGACTCTGTGGCATTGATCATTTTGAATAGACCAATTATGCGGGCATAAATGTGAAAAATAAATCATAGACTCTGTAGCATTGATAATTTTGAATAGACTAACTATGCGGGCATAAATGTGAGAAATGAATCATAGACTCTGTGGCATTGATCATTTTGAATAAACTAATTATGCGAGCATAAATGTGAAAAATAAATCATAGACTCTGTGGCATTGATCATTTTGAATAGACTAATTATGCGGGCATAAATGTGAGAAATAAATGACCTTACCATCATAGAGAGGTGATAAGCAATGCTTGTCCCTGCAATGCCTCCTCCAATGATCACAGTGTCCGCTGTTTCACGTATGGCATTTTCACTGAAAAGGTTCGAATAATTTACTGTTAAAAATTTACTATTAACTAATGTTAACTAATAAAAAATAGTAACTATTAAGCGGTATTAACTATTACACGAAACTAACTATTAACTAAGGTTAACTATTAAACGATAATAACTGTTAACTAATATTAACTATTAAAAGATAATAACTATTAACTAATATTAACTATTAAACGATAATAACTGTTAACTAACATTAACTATTAAACAATAATAACTATTAACTAATATTAACTATTAAAAGATAATAACTATTAACTAATATTAACTATTAAACGATAATAACTGTTAACTGATATTAACTATTAAACGATAATAACTATTACCTAATATTAACTATTAAACGATATTAACTAATAACTAATATTAATTATTAAACGATAATAACTATTAACTAATATTAACTATTAAACGATAATAACTAATAACTAATATTAACTATTAAACGATAATAACTGTTAACTAATATTAATTATTAAACGATAATAACTATTAACTAATATTAACTATTAAACGATAATAACTAATAACTTGTATTAACTATTAAACGATAATAACTGTTAACTAATATTAACTATTAAACGATAATAACTATTAACTAATATTAACTATTAAAAGATAATAACTATTAACTAATATTAAATATTAAACGATAATCACTATTAACTAATGCTAACCATTAAACGATAATAACTAATAACTAATATTAACTATTAAACGATAATAACTATTAACTAATATCAACTATTAAACGATAATAACTAATACCTAATATTAACTTTTAATTAATGCTAACTATAAACCAATATTAACTATTAAACGATACTAACTCATAACTAATATTAACTTATAATTAATGCTAACTATTAACCAATATTAACTATTAAACGATACTATCTCATAACTAATATTAACTTTTAATAAATGCTAACTATAATCCAATATTAACTATTAAATGATACTAACTCGTAACTAATATTAACTTTTAAATGATGCTAACTATAAACCAATATTAACTATTAAACGATACTAACTCATAACTAATATTAACTTTTAAATGATGCTAACTATAAACCAATATTAACTATTACTTACTACTGTTTGTAAAACTGAATGAAAATTTTAAAATTTTTATTTAAAATAGTTTTCTCAGTTCATGAGGATTTTTATTTCTTTGGCTATATTACCTAACTATTAGTAAGTGATTAACAATAGTTAACATCAGTTAATAACTGATGTTAGATAATGTTGTAAATGTCTTACTAATGTAAGTATATGAGATATTATTTAAGACCTAAAAAAAACGCACAATAGCCTACGCTAGGAAGAAATTCAGGGTAACTCAGGAAGAGAAATTGTTATAGTTGAAATACACAAAGTTTACATTTTCCTTATAATTTGTAAACTAATTAACCATATCAACAGCATTTTTACTGATTCAGGAAAGCTTAACAATGGTATAATCCTTTATATGTTTTGAGAAATGTCCTTTGAGATAACATAAGAAATGCGCAGGCGTGTATCTAAAACACGACGAGGTCAGCAATATAAGTAAAAATTGGTTCAAACGTGTAAGATATTGACAATATTATAGCAAGACGTAGTGTAAGGAAATCATAAGAAATTGAAGTAGTATTTCTTATGTCAGCGGTAAACATTAAGTTCTCATTTATTTTCAATGAACTGTAATGATTTATGTCGTCAGTAAGAAACGAATGACTACTTTATTATTGATGATCTAGTTTTATTGAACATATAAATAAAAATATAGGAATAGTAAATAGTAAAAGAAAATGAACCACTGGAACAGTTTCTGATCTCAAAGTCCACCAATAGAATTTTAAATTAAATAAAATAAATAAAATAAATGGAACAGTGTCTGATTTCAAAGTTCGCCAATAGAATTTCAAATAAAATAATATAAATAAAATAGATAAAATAAATAAAATAAATAAAATAAATAAAATAAATAAAATAAATAAAATAAATAAAATAAAAAAAAAAAAAATAAAGAAAAAAAATTAAATAAATAAATTAAATAAACTAGATAGGACACTTGTATCGATTTAATATTTATTATAATTTTAACAAAACTGAATAAATGAATAAAAATGGCAAAGTACGGTACATATAGTAATTCTGGCAACAATTTACTTGTTTATATTTTACATAACACTATCACCTTATCACCAACCATTTTGCAAAAGGTTTCAATGAGATTTGAGTTTGGACTTTGCACTGGTCAGTTCATTACATTTATATTGTTTTGCTTTTAAAAATGGTTTCACTGTCTTTGCGGTGCGATAAGATGCATTTTCTTGCATAAAAATTTGGGTTTCTACTCCCAATTTTCAAAGAGCAGTTACAAAATTTACTACAACATTTTTTTGTAAATAGCTGCATTTACCCTTCCTCACAAACGTATGAGTGGAAAAACACCACTACTAGAAAACATTCTAAGAACCCTGACGCTTCCACCACCAAATTTAAAATTTTATTCAGTACAATTTGGATCTAATCACTCACCAGTGCGACAACATACATACTGTTTACCACCAGATCCAAATAAATTGAACTTGCTTTCATCACCTAAGAACACTTTCTTCCAGTGTCTTCAAATAGCTTCAAAATTCTTAAATTTATGTTTTTTGACCGATTTGATTTTTTAGCAATAGCTGAAAGTGTCATACCTTTTTTTCCATTGCACAACTTGCTTTCTGAAAGATTCATCGACATTGTGTTTCCCAGGCATGTTAATAATCGAACATGATTAACACCTCTACTCTTAACTTCAATTATGACACATGCCAACAGTATTTCCATATAATTACATTGCTATATCTCCCTAAAAAAGAAAACTAAAATTGTTCCTTCTCTAATTTTGGACTCACCTTTTTAAAAAAATATTTGAATCGCCAAACATATATTTGTCTTCATCAAAACGAAATGCAACTTACAGGCAAGTAAAGTAATATATATATATAAACATAACACATATAATTTTAAAGAATGTTGAGTCTTTATTTACTAAAATACGATTACTTTATTACTTCGTTCCATAAATTTGGACGCTAGTGTATATATACCGCACATATATGTTTATATTTATATATAAAACGTAGTATGAGGCACTTCTTGTACGTTTGAGTCGCTTCTATAACTAAAGTAAATTAAACATTTATAATTTACCTAGGCAGTATGAGGTGCTTCATTATAAAATTTAGGAATATGTATTGAGATGTACAAGCTGGTTGTTTGTATGTTTGAGGCCCTTAGGATAATTTCTGATGTACGCATGACCAAGTTAATTGTGATGTTATGTTGATATTAACAGTATCGAGCGTGGGAACGTAGTGGCGATGCTCTATATATGGTTTACTTTTCGGAAAATGGGAAAAAGGTGGCGTTGTTGTGTCATCAAAATTCTTTATTATTGACTTTTGAGCAATGTTTGTTTAGCATAAAACATTGGCATTTTAATTTTAATAATTATGCAATCAATTTTTTATAAACAAAATAAACAGTTTTTTTTAATAAAAACATTTTTATTTGCAAGATTTGGCAAACAAACTTCTTTTTTTTATTTCACAAGAATGTTTATTTAGAATGAAATAAAGAATTATGCATTCTAAACAACCTTTACGAAATACAGATTTTTACACAAATTTTTAGGTTTTGAGATAAGGGCTATTGTAACAGTTGGGTGGTCCTGATTTTAAATGAATCTGCAATAGGACAAGTGAGGTAAGCTCTATGCTAATTAAATGTGGGTTACCTCACTTGTGTTATTATTGATCCAAATATACTTCAAAGCGACCTGAATTAATAAATTCTAGGTGTGAAAATAAATCAGTAAGCCTTATATATTTTCCTATTTAATTCAAAAGCATTGTATTTAATAATTTTTTTAAAAAGTTATTTCAATCAACATATTTTGCTAGAAATATTTCAACAAATAAAATGACTTAGGCTAGCTTATATTATAGTATAAAGAAAGAAAAATAAATTAGGGTAAAAAATGTTGACTTCGATCATCGATCAGCGGATTTTTTTCAATTGTAGGTAAGTAAACACTCACATGTTTTTAATTGTACAAATATACTTGATCACACCTTTCAATATGCGGTAATGTTTTATCTAATCTTAAAAATAGATTAAATTTAAGTTTTATTTCTATTGTCCTTTTCACATAAACCAGGGTGCCAAAAACTATTTTTTCATTTCAAACTTTCAAAGAGTACATTCCTTTATTTATATAATAGGCTTTGTGAACTTAGTGAAATTTATATTTATGTTTCTTCTTTACTGTATGTTCAAGACTTCAGGTCATTGCCTTACTTTTTGAAGATTTGAGCAAATGCAATCTTTCTGATGATTGTTTATAAACAAAATGTTTTTTGGCACCCTGATACATACATACAAACATGAATGTATACATAATACATACATACAATGATTTATGCCTCAATACATTGATGTATGCATATATATATTAAGGTATACATACATACCTTGATATATGCATATATATGTACACATGCAGGCCAACACTTTAGGAGTGAAACAAGCACACATGTGACATATAGTCCACCCCTTTAGTAATTCTTATGGAGCATATGACAAACATTTTTTATTTTTTTTTATTTTATTTTATTTTAGCAAAACAACAATCACCAATTAATGAAACGAGTATACAATAAAGTAACTATTACGGAGATGAATTTTTTAACAAATGGAATTCAAAAGATTTCATGAAATTTAAAGTTGCAAAATATGTTTTAATCTGTTTGCCATTCACAAATCACAAAGTTCCCTCTGTCGTTCTTCGAAGCCTCCTCCTCGGAAAAAGAACGCTTCGCTCCTATAGCATTCCTGTATAAAATATAAACAGTTCAATAATCGAAAAATAAAGTAAGTCATTTGTAAAATAAAGTTGATCATACAATAAAAATAATTTGTATGGTAGTTAAGATTACTCAAACTAAAGGTCGAAGATTTTAATTGTAGATATAAAATTAACCAACTTAGTTGCGTAATATAAACTCAAAATAATTTAAACAAATGTTTAATTTAATAAGTATCAATAATAAGTTAATGAACTTAGGTTCAATATAGTAATGGAAGGCTAACTCAATAGCAAAGATTATGTTGGGCAGGAGAAAGACTAATATAATAATTACCATATTAAAGGGTCGTATCAGTATAAATTTAAACCATACATCAGGTTTTCACCACCGAAGATCGAACCCAATTCGTCAACGTCCCACTCATCACAACAAGAAACCTGGCAACTCAACGATTAGGCCAACCGTAGTTAATTCACAAATACATATCTGGGGATTAATATATGGCTCAAATGACAAATGATTAACCAAACAGTTGGTTAATATTTAAAAGTATAAACACTATTGTAATTTAGTTCCAATCAACAGCCACGCCATGAAAACTACCATACAGCCATTCCCTTTAAAATTTGTCTCTGGCTATGACACTTCATGTACAGAGAAGAAAGATCTGAGGGTTGCCAATTAGTGATTACGAAATCATATAATTAAACATTACGTTTCTAATTAAATTAGTAACTGACAACTTAAACAAAACCTGAAATCTAATAAATAATTTAATACAAATGCATATCTCAAATATATCAGTCTACATTTAAAACAAATCAATTGTATACATTTCAGTAATCAAATCGTCACATAATTTACTTAAAAACCTTCAACTATAAATAAATACAAACATTAAAAAAGCCAAAACCACCATTACTATAAAACTACTAGATATAAAAAAAACTATTGCAGCTAGATATAGTTGCGATTTAGAAAATTATGTACAACGAGTGACTAAAGTTTTAGTCATCTAACCCTGATCCAATAAATACTTAAATTCCAACCAAATATATGTAAAAATTGTATGGTCTATATTTTCAATTCACTTGAAACATAATGCGACGAAGAAGAAGAAATGTCAAAGTCAAACATAAAAATGGCCGCCATGTAAGTTATTTCTCTTGTCTCTTTTTAAAATATTTTATTTTAGGTCTAAGATACAAGTTCTGAACATAAGATTTTGACAGTACATGCACAGGGATGGGGCGATGAAAATTATTTAAAACGGTTTGAAAAACATTTTTTAAATAGGAAATAATTAAGGATTTTAGTTTCCTTCAGTACATCGGTGGGATATTTTACAAATGTCCTTTCTTTCAAAAAATGTTTTAAAATAAATAGGAAGTGTTCATTTTATAATAATGAAAATATTATGGTAGGATACCATTTAATCTTGCAAATCGTTCATGTTTTAACAACTTTCTTGTCAAGCAAAGCTAAGTTTTTAGGCATGGTTATATAAAAAAGGGTTTTTAATTTCGCGAGACTGGCCTGAAAGGGTCGGAAACAGTATTTTTTACTGCATTCTTAATTCTTGATTTAAATTGTTTAAAGTGACTGTCATGTTTGATTAATGGCTATTTAGGCTACGGTAAAGCATATATAATCTTTCCTGTTGGTTTAATATTAACTAATTAGTGAAAACATGTGAATATATATATATATATATATATGTTAGTGCAGGAATTATATATATATAAGAATGTATATATACTGTATGTGTGTGCATATACATATTTATGAAATATACATAGTATATAAAGTGTAGAATACTAAATTATATATAAATTTTACTTGCTTTGTGCACGTCCTAAGGCATTTTTAGAGAGGTGCTTATTTATCATCTAAGTCTAGAATTTATTTTCAACACAATTTATTTTATTTTTAGGCATTATTTATTTGCTCAAATTCGTTCTTTTATGACTAAGTCTTTTACTTGCTTAACCATTTACCGCTCACAGGGATGAATTTTAGAAATGCAATAAGGGTTGTCCTCACAGCCAACATTATTTGAAAACACTTTACTAACTTCTTATGCCCGAGATAGTCAAAATTAACATCACCAAATTGACTAACCTTTGTTACCAGTGCACACATTCTTGTTAATTCAATCAACTTTCTTATGATTCAATCAAAATCGTATCACATTTGTCAAGTGTTATCAGTTCTAAGTTAAGTCTATTCAAGTCTTTAAGGCGTTTTGCATGGGCAGCTTATGTTTTTTTTGTGAAATGAGCAAACAATACCTGAATTAGTTTATTGCCTTTTCCATTCGTTTTTTCAATTAGCAGTATAGTGTACATAAATGTATTAGCATTATCTTGGCTATATATCTCAAAAGATTATTTCAAGTTTATTATCAATTCTCACATTCAATAAAATATGCCAGATTAAGTATAACTAGTTTATGATAGATATTTAAAATATCAACATATTTATCTTGTTTAAGCAGATATTAACACAGATCAAAACAATGATCTAGAAAAGATATACTTAAAAACTGGCCATATGTTTATTTCACCAAACAAAAAAAGCTCTCAGAATCATTTAAAATGCTTGTAAATAGTTGATGTTTTAAATAAACAAGAGTAACTCATCTAGCGATTCGGAAGGACACAGTCATGGGCAGCTTCCGCAGCTATCCACGAAGCGGTCGGCGGAGAGTTACCAAGGCTACGCGTTGCCTCGGGTGTATGACCTCATTGGTATTGTACAAACTTATATCTGGCGGGCAAGAAACAATAACAATACAAAAATCTTTATTCAAAAGATAATCAATTAATTATACTTTAAAAAGCAGAGGAAATGTACTGGTTTTCTTTTGCGTATCGTCTTTTAAGGAACCATATCCCGCAACTGTAGTATTTACACGCGGAACAAGCATCCACAGTTCCCAACTCCACAGGGTATCTGTTCAACTATTGGCCATCCCTGAAAATAAGAAACAATATAAAATAAAACTGTTTAAGAAATAAATTTTATTTTACCATGTTTTCGAAGACAACCGATTCAATTGCAATTAAAACATATTACAATTAACAAATTAAATCAAATTAAACAAATTAAAATAGTTATTTTCTTC
Organism: Archaeomysis grebnitzkii; assembly: GCA_031471125.1. Classification (NCBI taxonomy): domain Eukaryota; kingdom Metazoa; phylum Arthropoda; class Malacostraca; order Mysida; family Mysidae; genus Archaeomysis; species Archaeomysis grebnitzkii. The sequence goes on along the minus strand of JARUHE010244280.1, from coordinate 4,282 downwards.
GATTGTTAGGGGGTTAGCCAGAGTAAAATCAACGCCGACTCTACTACAGGCCTCATACATACCTGCCATGAATTTTTGATAGTTACAAAAAAACATTGGAAACACAAGAAAAAATGGATCGAGAACGTATTGTGTAACTAGTGATTTCAATTTGAAAGGCCTGTAGTAGAGTCGGCGTTGGTAACATTATAATTATAGGCATCTGAAGGTAACAGATCAGATGTTAAACATAGTCAGTAGGGCCCAATGTTTGCTTCTCACAATGCCCAAAAGCCATGTTCCTCAATCACATTTAAAACATCATGGTCAGAAGCCGACGTCTTGAAAAAGGGAAGATGTTAAAATTTCTTCAAAAACGATTAAACAACAGGAAGGCAAGTTCAGCTATGTTTCTTACGCCATCACTTCCTGAATCCGAATTCTCGGCTTAACAAGAAAATGAAGGTACATCTAGTTTGACATACGATGATCCAACTGATTGTTGGTTGGTTTGTTTATCTGTTTATAGTCCTTCTACCCTACAGGATCATTGAGACTAGGATCTAAGGCGACCCCAACCACTGAAAAATGTATATGAATGTACCACCCATCCTCTGAGCTTCTATCTAGCAACCCAAAGGGAAGAGTGAGGCTCTCCTTAACATGCGGCCTGTTACAGCGACACGCAATAAGCATTTAAAACCCTCGCCCCTCAAGGCCGTGTTTACATACAGATATTCAGCACATTAATGACACACTTGTGTGGGGAAACTGATTGTCGTTGGAAGGAGCGAATCTACTTCACATTTCAGCTCCGCCTATTTTTCGTATAAAAAATAAAAACGGAAATTAATTTTTTATTTATAAAACTGGAGTTTGCCTAGATAGACTCGTATTTATACAGGTACTTGTTGCACTTCATAAGTTGGTTTAAAGTCATTACTACTATTTTACTTGCATATAATCTACCACTTGGCAACTCCTATTAATCTTAATAATGAATAAAACAAATAGTTGACACACATTTGAGAAATAAAATAATTAACACATATTTGAGAAACAATACTATAATTCATAGTGAAAACATAGTAAATAATATATTATAATAAAAAACATTTAATATTAAAATTTAAAATTAAATAAAGTTACGGAAAATAATACATATGTAAATCTCAAACAATTCTTGAATTTACTTCTCAAAAATAAATCAATTTAGTTTACAACAGGTATAGTAGTAGGTGCGTTACGTATTCACTAAAAATACATAGACATTTATTTTGTTGCATTAGCATTAAGTATTATCTAAAACATAAGATTTATACATATCACAATTTAAATTTGAAACATATAATTGTATATATTGTAGCTACCGGTAAGATCTGGAAAATGTAGAATTACTCTTGATTGTTCCTGTTGTAATTTTTAGGGTTAGAAATATATGAATTATTTTTTAATTGCTCTTGTTGTGTGTGTTAATGTTAAAGATTTATTAAGTTTGATTAAATAGGTTAAATGTTTTTTCATTATCGGACGTATGAACGTAGTGTAGCAAAAGTTCTATATATAGTTTGGATTTCCGTTATCGTTGTTGTTATTTTGTCGTCGTTGTCGTTAACGACGTTCTTACTAAGTTTTTGGTATAGACTTTAGAGCAATGTTTGCTTAGAATAAAATGTGAGTCTTTCAATTCTAATTATTTTTCATTTAAGGTTTTTATTTCTAATTTTTTAAAACTTTTCAATAACAACTTTTTGTGTTTTTTTTTCATACTATTTGAAACAATTGTAAAATAAATCCCATTTTACTTTTTAGCTTATGTGAATGTTTTCTTAAAAACAAAACCAAAAATAATTAATTATCACAATTTTTACCAAGATAACATTTTACTACAATTTATATTTTTCAAATTTTAACTGTTATTAGAAGTATGTTTTTACAGGGCTAATCCAAATGAAAAATAAGTTTATAACTTTTTTAGTTCAAAATTTAAAAGAATGTTTAATTAGAATAAAATGAAGAACTTTAATTCCAAACAGCTTTTACTAAATTTTATTACAAAGCTTATGTTTTTCAAACATATATTTTTCAAATAAAACTGAACACTTTTTTGTTTTTCATTTCATAAAACTGATTAGCCTATTAGGAAAAACTTGTTTTGAGTATTTTTTTTTCAAACTTGAATTTATAGACATAACTAGGTTTTATGGTGCTTATGAACTTTATTTTTTGAAAAAGTGAACATTTTTTTTGTTTTAGAGCAATCAAACATTTGTTGATGGCATTTTTTAAAAATTATAATTTATTGAAAAACATTTGTAATGTGTTTATATGCCTGATAAGATGGAAAAGTGTTGACTTGAAATATTGTGAATAATTATGATTTTTTAAATTAGTTTATTAGTTTGTGTTTTATATTTGGTTTGTTTTAGTGCGGTTGTCTCAATTTAAACATCGTTATCAGATGTGCATACAACGTTGAATTCAATAACAACTTCACTAACAAAAGTTTTGCAAAATGCAACGTCTTAATAACGTTTATTTTGGGGTTGGTAGCAAACCTCAATTCAACTCTCGAGCAACGGTGAAACGAAGTTGATTGCTCACTCAAATAGATTTACATTTTTAACAAATACAATAGTTTATTTTTTACATTTTTATAAATATTTGTGTTATTATTTTCCCTACTATTAGTTTGTTACTACTATTATTATTATTATAGAAAAACGATAACAATAGTGTAAAAAGTATTAAAAAGATTCATAATTCATGAAATATGCAAAGCAATCTGGAAAATTAGCATATAATATGCAAATCATTTCCAAAAAAATATTTATAACCTTAAAGAACAAATTATCTTACATTTTATCCCCTTCTGCTACACAATATTTTGTCTACTGATTAATTAGTTTAATAGTTGTCATTTGTATTAAAAGCCATTTTAACTTTTGTTTTAAAACAATTAAAGCTGTTTTTATATTTTACAAATCTTAACTAATGGTGTTAAACCTCCATTATGATAGCTTCTTGTTACCCAGCTCTTTCTCATATGTTCTGAAGTGAATATTATTTGAACATAATCATAAATCCACATTTATCTACGCATGTTTTCGTCATATAAGAAAGGCTTTTGGTAAGATAAAAAACGTAAACTAATATGTATCTTTAAGAAAAGAGGAAGCCCTTTAATTATTGCAAAACGTTATTATGTTTCTCTCTTCATCGACTTATTAGTTTTAAATGGCAAAACATATTGTTCAGTCATTCATTTAATTGTGATCAACACTACATGCGGTCTGCGCCAAAGAATGGCATTAATTTAGTAAATCTAATATTTTTGTAATCATGTGTGCCATCAAATTTTGAAATAATGGTTCAGAAATCCTTAACCATTCATTTTTCCCCATATTAATGAAATTAGTGAAGAATACAATTTTCTTAGAGTGCCAAAATATATACAACAATACGAAAAAATCAAAGAAAAAATTTGCCGGATGAAATTCTGGAAGGTCCAATTTGGAAAAACTTCCGGATTTGCGCCCTGTTTCATTGTGTACTGTAGATGGAAGATTTACTTTACAGTATACATGTTTCAGTAATAATATTTTATTAAATCAATTTTGTATGTTGTTGTTTCACTTTGTTTCAATTGCTCTTTCTCTAAATAGATTAGATGGCATAATTTTTACTTGTGTCAAGTTTAATAAAAAATATGAACAAATATAAAACAGATAAATGATCCGCACGCTTATACAATGACTCATTAGAGATGGTAAACAATTTTAAATACCTACGGGTAACTATAAATTAATAAATGGACAATGATATTAAATTTGAAAAGTTATATGACAAATTGACATGTAGAGAAAATGGTATTAACATAAAGTTTAATAAATGTTCAAATTCTTCTGTAGCTATTCCCATGTCACACGGCGTCGCTATTTCTGACAGCTATCTTCCAGGGTGTTCTATCATCGCATTATCCACCATTTAATCTTTTCTCTCTCAAATCTGCCTCGATGCAGTCCTTCATCTGTTTCTTGGTTGCATTTCCACCTGCATTTTCCGGATTCAATTTTCGATATAACTTTTGTCTTTTCTTTTAACGTGGATGTACCACTGTAATCTTCGCTCATGTACTTTATTTAATACTTTTACCGCTTTTACTGTCTCTCTAATCCTTTCATTTACGGTCATACCATAGACATAATACACTAGACTGATCATGCATCGTAGAACCAATGCTAACAAAGTGAAGCCCGACCCACTCACACCACGCTTGTATAAAGTGATTTATTACAAAATA
>JARUHE010244169.1:0-13104 GCA_031471125.1 Archaeomysis grebnitzkii | reverse complement strand
AAATCTAAAAGTAAAAGAATCAAATATATCTATAATATACTGATACTGTCTCTTATCATCTGGCAACCTAACTGTATATTTATATGTATTTAATATTTATTGTTTCTATTGCACCTTTATCACTAAAATCAACCATCATCATTAACAACTGATGCCATAACATTGTAAATATTGTGTGTTATAAAAATAATGCACAATAGCCATAAATAAAGCACACTAGCTGTCAACCACTGAACTATATCAGCGGGATATGATATATATAATTTTTCTAAACTGAATTTTTAAAATAACTATGTTTTCACATGGCTTGTTGATTTCAGAGAAATGATTTTACAGCTATAAACCATTGGGTTTAGTTATGTATTAGTATTATAATAAAAAATTATGAAAACATTGGAAATAGAAATAGAAGACACGCACACTACTAGGAAATTAAACAGCACTGTTGTAAGTCAATTAACTTCATGGCCCAGGAGGTTAGGCTATCGCAAAGTAACACATAAGACTGATAAGAGGCATATCCCAGAACATTATGATATCGTACAGAAGGAATTAAGGAGTACAGAAGTTCATGTGGTTCTGTTGAGATGTAGACACAGACCACACTAAGAAATGACAATCAAGGCTAACATTGCTACCAAACGTATGGTGATACTTGAATCTGTCACAGGGTCATGTGACTGTTTCAACTATAAAATGGCATAACATTATTTACAATATTGTTTTTATCAATGATAAAACAATCTTATGGATCAATTTTATCCCATTTTCTAGTTGAATTAGTCACGTGACCCTGTAATATATTCAAGTTCCACCATGCATTGGTTACCTTAGCAAGTTAGCATTGATTGTCATGTGTTAGTGTGATCTGAGGTATATATACTTCAAATCAAGTTTTGTTTACTTTTTAAATACAGCCTTCATATTAATTTGAATCATTTGCAAAAAAAATCTATCTATCTGAGTAACTTTGTATTTTGTGTAGATGCAATTAAGGAGTTGTAAAACTTGATATTTAAATGTTTAAGAGAATATATTTTAGCTTTAGACTCGCTAGTTTTCAAATATTTCTAGTTGATTGTATTAAATGAACATCATTAATTGTGTTGATGGTTCATAATACAATTATTTTTAGTATCTAGGAAAGAAACTTTTTTAAAATTTTAAAATGCCTCACATTGAAGTTAACATACTACAATCAAATGCCTGAAATTAAGTACCAAGTCTTACAACCGTTCCTAGTTTCTGATATCACAGTTGGGTTTTCTTCGAGAGTATTATAGCAAATTTTTAAGGGGGTTCTTGTATAACAAACTCAAAACCACATAAAAAATAAGTTGAACTAGACGGCAAGTAGTTTTTCAACCCACATCAATAGATGGTGGTGTACTTTATCTTGTTTAGGCCCATACCTAATTCTAGGCACTATTCTAATTTTTGGCATTTTATTGTATTTATTTTTCTTAATATACTTTTTCAAACTAATTTTTCTGATTAATGAATTGAAATAAACTTGTTATATCAAAAAGCAGTTTTATAATTTTAATCTTTTTCCAGCACTGAAATGGAAAACCTTCGATCAGAAATAATTTCCTTACAAAAGGAAGTTCTTTCGCTGCATACACAAGAAAGGAAGCAGCATCCAATCAATCGAACTTCCAGAGCATCTAGTCGCACCAGTCAATTAACATCAACAAGCGGTACATATTTTTTTTAAATTGCCGTAAAAATGGTATAAAATTATTACAAATAGTTATTCATTGTCTCTTGTCTATTGTTACTCTGGAATTATTCATAGCCAGTGTGCTAAACTGTCATTCTATTTCCATGTGCTGAAATTGAATAAGAAACCATCTTTCAAAAACATTTTTAAAGATATAATAAGAGTTAAAAAGAGTAAATAAATGTGTTTTAAAAACATAAAATAAATTATCCATAAAAAGACATTCATTTGTGCACTGCACTGGTTAGACTAACAATAATACATGTTGAAAGATTGTCTTCTATGGAACTAGTTTATATCTGCAGTCTATTGCTTAACTGGGATTTACAGATGAAAGAAGATGGTAATATTTAATCCAAATTAGCTTCACTAAATATTTAATTTCAAAATATTGATAATTGTTTGTCTTACCTCAATTAATAATATTTCAGGTTCTCGCTCTGGATCAAGTATTGACCAGCCGCTTCCAGCTAGAAGGCAGAGGCCCTCGAGTGCTAAACCTCCCTCGGGGATATCGAGTCGTTCTTCTAGTGCCCGTAAGGCGGCGAGTGAGCCAAGGGAAGTTTCGAAGACTTCTTCCAAGAGGTCAACTCCGACACCCGTTCCTAAATCCACGAGTAAATTGCCAGTAAATTCATCGTCATCTCGACCATCTTCAAACCTCAGCTCTTCATCTAGATCGTCGAACATCTCGAGAAATCGACCCGGCAGTGCTAACGCGGCAAGGCCAGGCTCGTCTTCTGGAAGTGCCTCGGACAGAAGTGGTCCAGCATCAAAGAAGCCTTCACAAATTCAGAAACCAACTGCAAAGTCTTTCCCATCAAAGTCGTCAACTCCCACCTCGACTCCGAGGAAACCTTCCGCGTCTCTCCGATCCCCTTCCGTTTCTTCCACAAGAACAACATCTTCTCAAGCAGACAAATCAAAAACCAACAAACCTATCAACAATAAACCTCAGAAAACTGCTGGTTCTACAACACAGAGCAGAAGTTTGACTTCATCCACAAGCAAAACTTTATCAAAGTCCAGCACAAAAGGTACAATGTCTTCCTCTGATTCTGCCAAATCTTCACCAGCCAAAAGTATGTCAAGCACAAACAAACCTTCATCTAGAACCTCCTCTGCAGCCTCCAAAGTTTCGAGTAATAGGTCTAGATACAAGAAAGACGAAAATTCAGCTAAAAGGAAAAATTCTACGGTAAGTTGTATCCCAATTAAACCCTTCCTCTATTTGTTGGCAACTGAAGATCATTTTTTTGGTAAAGTTTGAAAAAATAAAAAATAAAAACAAATAATTTTGCTAGACTTTATATTTACATCCAGAAAGTTTTTAAAATGATTTGTTTTTATTTCCTTTTTTTAACATTTGTTTTTTCCAAAAATTCTAGGAAGAAGACATATCTGAAAAAGTACTGGTGGCCCTGCTACGTCCAGCTGACCTGGACAGCTGTGGTGAGTCAATGAGCGAGAGTGGCACAAGCTTAGTCAGACAAAGAACGATGACACTGAGTGTGAATACGGACGAAGAGGCAATGGCTTCGTCTGCTGACCCGCAGACAATGGCATCATCTGTTGACCCTCATCTCGAACGACAAAAAACAGTCACACTAACGAAATCATCCATCTCAATGAGCGACTCGGAAGCTGGGCCTTTGAATGAGAACGATGAATCCCCATGTGAAAAAAGCATCGACGAAGTTGGTAAAGAAACATTGGTCCCCGAAAAAAGCTTGGAGGATGTAGGCAATGACACATTTGTCCTGGAAAAAAGCTTGGAGGAAGTAGGAAATGACACATTTGTCTTAGAAAATTCTTCGGAATCTGAGGTCAGTTGATTTGGTCTTTTGATAGGGTGACCTGTGGGAATTTTGTACAATTATGTGGTGTTTGCTAGTAACTAGTGTTTTATTGTAAATATATTATTATTCACTAACCCTCTATAAGAGATAAGTTATTATTATTATTATTCTAAGGTTGAATGTGTGTTCTGCAAAATAATTTATTCTACATCTTTGGTTTAATAAAATATTCTCAAATTGTTTATATAATTACTTGTCAAAAAATGTGATGATACAAGAAATTTCAAGGATCTTAGCTCTCTCATAAAGAGTTTAATTTTGTTTTCATTTGTGGCTCTAACTCCATAAAAGATAATATTGATCTGTTAAGTATTTGCTTTGATAAAAACTACTGAAGATGGGAAAGACAGAAATTGTTAGATAACCAAACAAAAACTATCACACGGATGAATAGAAATTCGATTAATCAATTGGCATTTTACATTTGGTGAAAGCTGTGAAAAAACAATTTAATATTTCTCAAGAAAGATTTCTATGAATTGCTAAAAATGATCAAATTGTGGTACTCAAAAACAATCAAAAAAAGCAAAAGCACAATAAAGTGTAAAAACTAAAGTAGCTTTTCAATACAGTCATCTCTCAATAGTTTTTTTTTACTTCTACATATTTTATTAATTTCAAATACTTTTGTTTTTTTAAGCCTTTAATCCCCCCCCCCCCCACACACACACCTTCATGCACTTATAACTTTTAAACAGACGAAACTGCGATGTGGCAAGCGATGACTGTACTTAAAATTTTGCATTTGTAATGATTAAGTTCACAAATATTTGTATGCAATTTAAAGATGTACTATCTAAGATAATAGGAGAGCAAACTCTTAATACTTTAATTACAAAAAGTGCAACCAGTGCACATGAAAATTAGATATATGGACACATGTGTGGAATGACTTTTTAACTTTTAACCTTTTTTTGACATGTCTTACTTAATGCATTAGTCAAATGTTTGTTTGGAAGAAGTGCTGATTTTGCTTGAGGCTCATTTAACAAGATTGTGTTTGTTGCATGCAGTAAGTTCTGCCATTTCAGTTTCTGATAAAGAAGAAAGCGAGCAAGGGGAAGAGGTACATTATATAGAAAGTTTTGTTCGTTTTAAATACATTGTAATATTTTTGTGAATATAATAACATAAGATTACATTATTATTTTTTGTAATAACATAAGATTATTAAATATAAGGATATTGCTGTAATAATTTTTTTAATGTTTGAATGCTAACACAACCAGTTTTCGTCCAAGGACAATCTTGTGATTGACTTCTTATCACTTTTTAACTCGCATCACAACCGAGTACAAAGAATCGATTTATACATTTGCGATGAATTGGTTTGGGTTTGTAATTCGTTTCATCTTTTCAGTTGAATAAGTTATTTTTTCTATGTTTTATTATTATCTCATTTCGAATGATTGACAATGTAAGTTTTAAATATATTTGCATATTATATACTGTATATTACAAAAATACAAGTAAAATTAATCAATCAAATTTTTTTTATAATGTACACAAATCTTTATAGCCTATACAGATTATTTAGGTAAATGTTGTCATTCGGAATGGGCTGATATCGGCTAAAACTTTTACATTTTCACACATCAGTCAACCACTGAATGATAAAACTTAAAATGCACTGTTGGCATTACCTTCTAAGTAAATCACATTCTTACTATTCTATATTATGTTATCCACACAAATAAAAATTGCTTAATATTTTTATTTTACTCAATTTAATATTATCAATTAACTAGTAGCATTATAACATTGTTTTTTCCAGTTCACATCTTTTATTTTTACTTCATTACAAAATAATTATAATATGCTTAGTTACTGCAATTTACTAAATTGAGAATAAGCGTTCAATTATAATGCAATGGAACTACTCTAAATTTTATGAAAATGACTACCAACTATGTTATCAAGACTTGGCAATAAGTTGTCTTCAAAATTGAATGTACAAAATCTATAAAATTTCGGATTTATGGAATAAATGACTCACTTGAACAGAATGCTGCAAAAGTTTGTTCAACATCTTATTTTACTGTTTAATACTGAATGAGAGTGTTTTTGCTACACACTGTATGATGAGAAATTATCAGTTTCTGCTTTATTATTAGTGATAATTTTCTACATTTCTATATTTGTTTTTCTTTCATGAATGGATGGATGCAGTGGCAATGATCCATATCTGACTGAATCTGCCATATCTTGCTAGATGTAGATCATTGTGACCTGAGTCAAATGTTCACTGTAGTTGTAATTTGCCTTATTTAGTACTTCACTTGTAAAACATTTGTACTTTATACATTTGAAAGCTATTATAAGTTCTATTTTTTGGTGCAGTATATTTTTTAGGTTAGAATAAAAGATAAAATGAATTATCATTTTGATATTAGAAGGTAATTTCATTATATTAGCTTTTTACATCCTTTTAGGTTTCTGATGTTATTGACACATTGAGGGCCTTGATTTCGTCCCACATATTCCGCAGGAAGAAAATAGACGAGTTGCTGAACCAAGAACCGGTTCTTGTTAATGATGTGAGTACCTTCATTTTTTGGTGTGACAAATGTTTTTTTTGACTGGATGAAACAAAGCTGTTTAAATAAGTTTAAGTATTAATGTCTAGATTTTTTTCTGTTAATAAAAATTAACAAATTTTTAATTAAATTGACTGCACTTGAAATATGTTTGTGTAAACTAAGCAAATTTAACCACATTTATCAAATATGATTAAATTTAGGTAATTGAATCATATTTATGACATTTGAATGCCCGTTCAACACAATAAATATTAACGAGTCAATCGTACAGAAATGTAATAGAATTAATGCAGGATTCTGGCAGAAGTCGTGCACATTATTACAAGATGTATTTTTGGCGAAATTTAATGTTTTCATTCAATTTAATTGGCAAACTGGCTGATTTTTATTTCAAATGAATGTTTATTCATCAATTTGATTTATAAATCAAGTTAGTGCTATGCTAATAGTTTTGTTAATTTTAAACTTAAAATCTTAAAATTATAATACATTGAATAATATTCTAATAATAATAATGATATTAATAATTTAATTATAAGTCAATAATAACAAAATTAATTGGTTTCTCATATTTAGCTAAAACTAAATTTCTATTTTTCATGAACGTAAGTAATATAAAATAAGTTAAATTTTAAGATATTTTCCTTTAGAATTTGGCTTTGATATAAAATTTAAATTGTATAATGTTAAATACATTTAGAATATATAATGGTTAGATTTTGAAATGGTAAATAAATTTAAAATATATAATGGTAAGTGAGTTTAAACTATATGATGGTAAATAAATTAAAAATATATAATGGTAAATAAATTTAAAATATATAATTGTTAGATTTTGAGACAAATCTGGAGTATCTCCGGAAATTACAATTTAGGAATCAATGTTTTAAATATTTTTTAAGTTCTACATAATAGTTATTGTTGAGCATGCATTGAAAAACTCTGCAAAGTGTTGTTTTTCTATCTTTTTGTTAAAAAATTAATAAATTTTTATTTTTTATTTTGTATAATTGTTTCGTTAGAATAAAATGAAGAATTATTCATTAATGAAACACGTGTTCAGTTTAATATTTTTGTAAAATCAAAATTTTGTATATAAATAATTGTGAGACATAATATATAATATATATAGACTACTTAAAACTTTGTATATTATGTCAGCTTCACTATTAGTTCAAACATTTTGGAAATTTGAATTAAACTATCAGAAGATATTTTTCATTTATATTAGTGTTTTAAATTTCACTAAAAATGTCTTTCAAAAAAACTAGGTTGTTAGTTTGTTCTTGGTTTAGTATTTTATAGACAAAAACCTTTAAGTATGGATATTTTAATTTATTTTCAACCGCTTTTTTAGATATTTTTTAATTTCATTGTTTTCCTTTTATTATCTATTCCTTCTTCTTTTTATTAAATTTCTAAAATATTTTTTTTATTTCTTTAAAAATTTGCAAGTTTTATAGATTGAGGTAAAAATATTATTTTATGTATTCAATTTTTTTATATATTGCTCTGCCAGCTAGTCAGACACTGGAGGCAGAACAGTGTTATTTGCATTATTTAAACCACTAAATATTTATGGTTAATGGTAAACACACTTGTAACCACCTCTTCGAGATGGTAACCCCACTTGTAACCACCTCTTTCAAATGGTAACCTCACTTGTGACCACCTTCAATATAACAAAATTACTATTACCAACCTATCTGACCTATAAAAAATTAATTTACAGTTTTGTAAATACAAACAATTTTTCACAAAATAGTTCTACCAAATTTGAATGAACACAATTTTTAATAGAACTTTATAGTGTGAGAATATTCGAATTAGGTTTTATAGTCTTGACTTATAGCCTATGTTGATTTTAGTACCATTTCCAAACATACATTCTGCTTGTCAGTTATATATTGTTTTTTTTTATTACAACAAATTCAGTATTTTTGCAAATATTTAACATAAAATATGTTTCTCATTATATTGAACTGCATTTTTGTAATAATTATTTAGTAATATAACCTCCTGAATCTATTATTGTGAATTGTTATATTTATTTTGTTTATTTGCAAATTGAATTCTAACCTGAAACTTGTTTGTTTTTGTTGTATTTTTCTTTAACTTTTCATTTCAACTCTTCCGCAGCACACTCAGCAACAAACTGCATATCCTAAATTTTCTTATAGGCCGTAGAGACGAGCGATTCCAGTGAATCGTCTCGATCCGATGTCCAGCATCAACCCGACACAACCGTCATCCATGACACCTCCCACCTTCACGAAAATGGGCAAACTTCAATCGAACAGATGCCGGACAACTTGTTGCAGGGTGCTGATGTAAAGTCTTCCAACAATTATTCTAACATTGAATTTATCAACATTACTCTCGAAGGACATTTGAACAGAATATCTTTATTGAAAAATTGGGTCAATAAAATAGTTGTATAATTTTTTTTTATGTTTTGATACAAATGAAATCTCATATTGCCAAAATTTGTTGTACTTAAATAGCTCAAATTCACAATAGCATCTGCAACAACAATTGTAAATGTTGTTGAATGAAACGTTTGTTGTGGCAAGGTATGAATCTCACAATTTGTCTAAGGTCTGCCAAGTTTTTTGTATTTTTGTATAATAATGGAAAACAAATAAAATCTTCAGTACACTTCTCAAGGGGCAATTCATATACCTATAGTATTTTCTTGGATTAAATTTCAATATACAGTACAGTATTTACAAAATAAAAGTATTATGTCAATTAAAGTAACTTTTTATTTTGGATTGAGGTTGGCAAAACTCAAAATAGCCTTTACTATTTAACATATTTTTGTAACAATTATTTACTATTCAATACTTTTTATAATTAAAATAGGACAATTAATTATTGAGAAAAATATTTTTTAATTTGAGTAATTTAATTTAAATATTTTTAATTTGAGTGAGTTCTGTACAAAATTGCTTGTATAAATTTTCTAACTTTTTTAAAAGCTTTATAACTTTGTAAGGAAATTAGAAAATTGTTTTCTTTATTATATTTTGTTAACTAACTACAAAATCTTATAATGTTTAAATGGTTAATTTAAATTTAAAATCTTGACCTTAGCGTTAATTAAAATTTGAATTACCATTGTTTCTATGAACTCTAACAAGTATTTGGAGGTGAACCCAATTTGAAGTATCCCAAATTATCAAATGAAAGGTGTTGATTTTCTTAGGTAGAGGTGCTTTGAACCCATAGTCTGTTCCATTAACAAGTAATTCCAAATAATATAAAAAAAATCATCTATGTGATCTTTACAAAATAAATTGTCTGAGCATCATCTTCTATGGCTTGGATAGTTTATTTTTTAACCAGGTTAACTACAACTAAAAATAATGTTTGTATTTTAGCTCTGAAGATTTATTATTTTCTTTTTGATTTATTTCTCAGAAGAATGTTATGATGTTTATCTGTGTTGATTTACTAAATATTTCATTCATATATTCAAAAGTGAAATATAAGAATTTTTAATAAATAAAAGCAATTTTAAAGCTTGTTGTGAAATTAGTTACGTTTTCAAATCGATTTAGTTTGAAAAAACTGATACATTTGTTAAATCTTTTTGGTCTTCACCCTTTTATTTAGAGGACCATAATTTGTCATCATCTTATGTTATAACCAACCTTCGGGCATACTTTTTTGTGTGTTAAGATAGTTTATTCTTTATTTTAATAAATTTTAAACTGTACTTGTAAGAAATCGTAGATACTTCTTCAGATCTCTATGCATTAGAAATCTGGTTAGAAAAATTCTATCTCTTCAATTTTTTAAAGATAGTTCAAGGTTTTTTGTTAAATCCTTGTTGTTTCAAATTGTACTTTGGTTTTATACTTATTTGAACTGTTAAATAAAATGTTTCAATTTTACATATGTTTTGTTGCATATTCTAAGACATTTACATTTTGTGCTATTAGTTTCTAAGATATTTTAGTTGAATTTTTTATTTAACTAATATGTTTATTTGCTTAATTACCAAAGGTGTTATAATTGTTATTAAAGCTACATAAGTTGAAAAAATAAACTACTTTTTATTTTAGTTTTCTTCCATTCTTTTATTTACACAACTTGAACACAATGTGAGCAGATCATTTTCAATCTGTTGTAAGAAATCGTATATAACGGTATATTCAATATTTTTAAATAGTTAAAAAAGAAAGGTCTTCAGTCTGGCGAATCTAAGAGCTTAGGGAAGTTAAATCTGTTTGATTATACTCAATATAACTACCCCATATGATGCGGAATTAAAGGTTCAACTCGTGCCCTGGTTAATGATGTGAAGACGAGTGAACCTCACTGGGAACAATTTGCATCACAGTATGATTATTTTTGACAGCCAGCTCAAGTTGGTATGCTGACGGTAGAGACCTAAGATACATTATTTTTTCAACTTCTGGCAACATATAAAATAAAAATCTACCGTCTGTTATTTTTGCCTTTAAAAAATGTAATTTTAATTGTTAGTGGTTACGGTCGGATGCAATCTAGTAATTTGTAGCAAAATTCAGATGCAATTTAGCGCTACATTGCATCCGTTTTCTTCAATTTTCTAGACACCCCAAGAAATTTTCATAAATTGATTTCGTGAAATAAATGTAATTATTAACTGTTAAATAAGTTTTTAATACATAGGACAGCACATTTTTCTGAAATGTTATTTATAAGTAAATATATGTATCTGAATTTCGCTACAAATTACTAGATTGCATCTGCATCCGACCGCAACCAATGTTTCTTTACACTAAGTTTTATTTATGCATGTGAGAAGGAAGTAACGGTAGGCCTATTAATGTTTCTTTACACTAAGTTTTATTTATGCATGTGAGAAGGAAGTAACTGTAGGCCTACTTATATACTCAAAAACATTAAATTTAAGAAAGATAACATGGTGAAAAGTATTTTATAACATAAAAAGTAAGTCCAGTACTAAAATTACTACATAGTATGAGATTCATTTGTTTGCCATATAATCTAGCGACACATTTTTGCTAGATACATAAGTGGCGCAAGTTTTTTGTTTTTACCTATATTTTTCATTGAGATTTATCCTAACTTAAGATTACCGATATCCTACTACAAAATATTTCTATATGAAATTTTCTCAAAATTAGATTTTGGTTACATGTCATTTAACAATTTATATTTTCTTTGTTTGTAATTTTATATTTACTTCATCCATTTAACTTTCCTTAGTTTTAATTTTTTTTAAATAGATTTTATTTTTATAACAATTGTTTAAAATTTCCGATTATGTTGAATAAGTATTTCCTAAAGTGTTTGTGTTTAGTAATGTATCATTTGATTTCTCAAAATAAATATAAAAAAACGTTAAAACTAAGAATAATTTGCATAAATTTAAAATCCTCTTCATATTGTAAATTTCCGAATCGTTGGTTGTTATATTAAAATGTTCGTATGCTTGGCACCACTGCCGTAGGATGGCACCACTGCTGTCTGAGGCAAATTTAAAAGTGTTTCAAATTCTTATTTTCCAAAAATTATTTTTTTTAATATAAAATGAATTTATGGAAATTTGTATAAATACATTGTATGTTCAATAATGTATAGATTGGTATTTTTTGAGGTATTAATGTTAGGGATTTAATAAAAAAACAAATTTCACAAAAAAAAATTTGCCGTGTGCGAATTTACCTCACTCCCTCTTAACTTTATGTATAGAGTGAAACACAAATTGGATTCACATCTATGTTAGTCAGAGCCAACAACGCTATATTTGAAGATATTTCAGAAATTATTCATAATACATTTGTTACTGTCATTTTATTGTAGTTTGATGTTTGATAATTTACCAGGGTAAGCATTGCTTACCCTGAGTAATCCACAAACACGGGCCTGCGTGATAATCCATATTCCTCTTTGAGAGTTTTTCTGCCAATCAATTCACACCTTTTAAAGATAACCTAAACATAGCCACCTACCAAATTTTGTTAAGGAAGACTTATTTTCCTTATTTGTATTATTAATCTAGTATTTTGATTTGTTTTGTTTTATTCAGTAAAACTAATTTCGGAAAAGTATTTCGGTTAGCAATTCTTCAACTAGAATCAACTTTAAAATCTCCTCTCAGTAACTTTTTGAAAATATGTTGACTTGTCCAAGATTACGTTTGTCAGCTTTACGAATCTCTAGTGTGCAGCTTTGTAACGAAATTTCAGCTCGACAAAAAAGGCATTTTGATTTTCCTGCAGGAGAAACAACATAACAAACACATGTCAAAACTCAATTAGAAACGTTTTCCTTAAGAATGAAAAAAAATTAGGTTTTGAAAAAGTTGATTGCACAAATAAATTTTAGGAAAGTTAAAGTAAAAGTGACATCTTGATTTTACCTCTTTTAATAATTTATAGTACATTCATGCAAATAAAAGTAGAAAACACTGCAAGATGACCTCGGCCAATAATTTTGCCCTGATTAAGCAACTCTACACTTCTTGGAATGCGTTCTCAAGGATGACACACACTTTCGCTAAATGCACTGCTGACCTTGGCCTGGAAGTGCAGGTTATCAGAAGAAGGAAGGATGCAGTTGCCTGATAAAATCTTCAGTTCACTAAGGTAAGCAAACACCTTAGTTTGTTTTCATTCCTCCGAAATGTCGAACTAAGTAATGTTAGAAGTCCTTAAATATTCATAATATGTGATGGAAGAACTTTCTTATTAAAGTTCTCTCCCTTAAATATTATTTTAAAACTAATATTAAATAACCAATGCAAAAGTAAAACTGATAATGGTTTACAAAATCTTTAGTATAATATCCAAAAAGTAAATAACTTATAAAAATAAAAATGAACTAAAATTCGTAAAATAAATTAAGCTTTAAAAAAAATTACTCGATGTTTATTTGCAGGAAGAAAATAAGTCATCTATTGAAGCGGTCATTTCAGCCCTAGTGGGACTTAGCGACTCAGAGATTTTTCTCCTTTTTATCAATG
>JARUHE010244168.1:0-22032 GCA_031471125.1 Archaeomysis grebnitzkii | reverse complement strand
TATATATTTACTATGGACCACTAATACTCATTTCAAAACCTACAAGGAACCAACATAACTAATTTTATAACTTACAAGGAACCAAAATTGAAAGTTAAAAAAGAACTTATAAAAAGTACCAAAACTTGGTAAGTATAAATAACGTGTAAGATATTGAGATTGAGGTTTGCCTTAATAAAGACGGACAGGCATGAGCGAGAGGTGTCAAAATTCTAACAACAAACGCGTCAAACACAAATAATTGTCACAAGGAGACCGTCTTGTTTGGAGATGCCACAAAAAGACAGGAGGAGTGGACGCAAAATATTTAAGACCACTTTTACACCAAGTTATTGACAATTATTGTTGGCGGTTTGTTGGAACAATACGTCACTGTGAGCATCGAATTTGCATAGACAAACAAGCCAACACTCAAGTACGCTCTTCATGAATGGACGGTGATACGAATACGGTTTGTGTGTGCATACATGTATACACGTATACATATCAAGATGTACATAAGAAATTATTTATGAATTTTATATTCAACATTTTTTACGCAAGTACCTAAATAACTTAACATTTCTTGTGCAAAATAATTGGCTCGTTGGTAAATTTTAATACCTTTCAACTTTTTAAGCTTTTAAGTGTATAAATTATAAATATAAGTTTTCTGTATACTTAGTTATCGAGCGTGCGTACGTAGTAGCGTAGCTCTATATATAGTTTTCTTTTCGAAATATGACAAAAAGTGGTGTGTCATAAAAGTTTTTAATTAGTTACTTTTGAGCAATGTTTGCTTAGAATAAAATGTTGGCCTTTTAATTTTAAGAATTATGGAATAAACTTTAAATTTTAAAACTTATTTTTAAATAAAAGTATTTTCATTTGCAATATTTGAAAAACTATTTACTATTTTTTTTCATTTATTATTCTTTTCACAAGATTATTTATTTAAAATGAAATAAAGAGTTATACATTCTAAACAACTTTCAATAAATAAAGTTTTCACACAATTTTATAGTTTTTGAGATAACATCTATTATAACCGTTAGCTAGCCAATTTATTTTTAACGAGTCTACTGCCGGGTTAAGGGAAAAGTTCGCGTGCCGGATTAAGGGAAGAGTTAAAATAACTTATTACAGTCAGTTTTGCCACTCTAGCTGTTTTTCAGTTGGATCTAGATGTTTTTACCTAGCTTAGCTGTTAAATTTTGTCATCTAGATGTTTTTAAAGTAGTTAAGAACAATGCAAAAATTATTAAAAACAATGAAACACACATGATTGAAGGCTCTATTGCTATTGACACAGGTGATGGTCGACGAGTGCTGATGTAATGATACAATCTAAACAACCTTTACATACAGGGATTTTAAGAAAAATGTTATTTATTTAATATTTATTATTCATTATTAATTTTATCATAAACGCGAGATTTATTTGCCCCCTCTAGTTTTTATATTACGTAACAACGATTTGTAAGAATCTCATTGCTTAGCAATAGTGTTAGAAAAGACTTATACGTACCCTAACATAATTAGGCAATGACGTACAGAGACATACATGTCATTACACTATAAATATAGGTAAGAACTCCAACATGCATGGACGGCACTAGAACTGTTAAGAGCAACAATCTGGTTTGAGAATAAAAAAGGATTACAAGTAATGAAAAAAGAGGCCCAGGATAAAGGAGGTTAACGAAAAATAAAAACTCAGGATAATTATTAAAATTACTATTAGTGAGATACAAACATGGGGTCTTGATAAAAAAGATAATGAGAGATAAGAAAGGAAATAAAAGAAAAGGAAAAATGAAGAAAGAAAATACCTTACATAGAAGTCAGAACTAATATGCAAGATAATTAAATGTGTTACAAATATATATTCTGTTTTGTTGATTTAGAATCCAACTTTAAAGTTGAAAATTGATTTTTTATACAAAAAATAATTTTCTCACATGAAATAAGGTTTATGTTCAAGGCTAATGTTAATGTATTTTAACCTTTACGTAGTATTTATTGTTGCGTTAAGGGTTAACATTAAATACAATTCAGAAGGAAGTGACACATTCATATGATTGATAATCAAATTTAATTAATGATAATTACACAATTTTTTAATTAATTTTATCTTTGACAAGATCATTCAAATAAAGTTTAATTGATTTAATTTAACTTCTTGTCTTCCCTTTTTTGATGACCGAATTATATTTATTTTGTTCAACACATGAACCGTTTAAGGAAATCGCATTTACTTTTTCAACAAAAATGAACAATACATACATTTATTTATTTACATTTATGTTTACCTGCACATATATGTGTATATATATATATATATATTTAATACAAGTACTATTAAATAGTATTGACGATCTCTCTGTTTGTACATTTTTGTATAAACATTTTTTTTATCTTTTTTTATCAAGAGCCCATTTTTGTACCGCTTAACCGAACATAAGGATAATGGTGCGATAAAAGATCACGTTAACAAACATCATAAAACTAATATTACAACAGAAGAATTAGAACAAAATGTCAAAATTCTAATGGAAATCAACAATAAAAACAAATTGTAAATTTACGAAGCATTATCAATTCTAAAATATAAGCCATGCATTAACACACAATCAGATTGCTTCTTAAGACAACTAACGTTGTTTACGAATAAAGTAAACAACGTCCAATACTCACCAAAGCTAGAAACAAATTAGTGTAAAAAAGTTATTCTAAACTGTCATTGTCACAAAGGAATTCTTCTTCCACGATCAACAAAACTTTCAAAAAAAACTTAAAACAAAATGTTTTCTAAATCTAAATTTTAAACAAATAAATGCTTGAGAAAGATAATAATAAATTATCGAAACAAATATAAACGAAAATAATATAACATATCATTTATTACCACCTGAAATCAAAATCCTAGTCAGGAAAATTGAAAAATATCTTAAAAAAGAAAGCAAGTTTGAGATCATCAATACTATTTAATAGTACTTGTATTAAAAATAACCTAATGCCCAACTATGTTAAATATATATGTATATATATACTGGTTGTGTGAAATAATTAACTTAATAATAACTTACTATAATTATACGTGGATTCTTGAGAGCATTTTATGAAGTAATACCGTTTAAATTTAACTCAAAATTAGTCTAAATGAATAACAATGATATATATATTCGGATATATGTTCTTTGAGACATATATTGTTAAATATGATTGAATAATTGCAATTTTCAACTTTGTTTCGACTATTTCTAGCTTTCTTAACCAACGTTTTTTTTAGGCCTAAACCGAGGAGGAAAACAATTGCCGGATGAATAACAAGTCAATCAATAAGCAAGACTAACGGTAAATGATTTGGGAATTGAACTCACTAAAAAAAATCTGAGTTCTGGAACACAAAAGTTTCACTCTGGAAGAGCTAAGGACTATGCACCCAAAGATGACCCCAAAGTAAAACAAATGCCGATAGGAAATAAACATTTAAATTAAATTAAAATCAAGATGAAGCAACAGGCCAAATTTAATGATCATTAATTGGAGCACGAACCGCTACATCCATACTAAAATCAGCTTGTCCACTTGAGAAGAATGATTGTTAAAAATATCAATGTTATTTAAACAAAAATAGTAATTTTTATTTTCTATCAAAAAAAATAAATACATTTTCTTTATTCTCTTTAAAATTATTAATCTTTTCTAAAAGTAAAATATTCACTTCATTATTCAATCGTGAACAAAATTATATATTTAATATTTAGTAGGTTCATAAAAATCTTGAACACAATTATATATTTAATATTTAGTAGGTTCATAAAAATCTTGAACACAATTATATATTTAATATTTAGTTGTTTCATAAAAACCTTGAACAAAATTAAAGCTTATATAGGCTATGAAACGTAGGAGGAAAATGACACACGTTGCTATTCACCCAATGCATCAGAATCTCTTTCAAATATTTTGTAGGCCCAGAAAAAATCGTGAACGGTAACAAAAAAAATTAATAAAAAATAAAATATATAAAGTACGACAAATAGATATTATATAAATTTAAATTTGTTGAAAAAATGCTACACCTCTAAAAAAATAAACAATCTTAAATAATTATGCCAATAAAACTAACCAGCAATTTCATATTTTAAACATAATGTTTACTGGATTAACGATAAAGCCACTTTATGACATTGTGTTTTGTTACACTAAACATTTTAAATATGAAGCATTAACTGTACTTATCAACAATAATAAACTGTTCAAATAATACTTTCAAACAATGGACGAACAACTTAGTATTCGACATTAATCATTTAATTAATCATTAATTTAATTTAATTTAATTTGATTTAATTTAATTTAATTTAATTAATCATTTAATTTATGATACAATTTAATCGTTAACATAGATTATGTAAGAAACATTCGATTTGCTGTTTTTTTTTCTGCTGTGTGTATGTGTAAAAATATTATTTCAAACCTAATACTTCAATTTTTTTTTAATTTTTTGGATATCAAGTTTTGAGGATATAGACTATGTATGTATGAATATTTGTACAAGTTTGTTTATTTTGTACATTAATGAGGCGTTATACAATAAATTATTCTTGGATGTTCGCTTATTCAACGTTAAAAATATAATGTTTACATCATAAAATATAAAATGTTGCATAATGTTTACAATGAAAATAACATTTTTTGCATGTTATTGTACAACAACTAACCTAACTTTTCTCAGAATCGTTACAAAAATATAGCTTTTGCTTCGACTTTATGAATAAAATTTATAAAACCAAAATTGTTAGTCATTATTTAACAATTTTAAGGCGTTTTATTTCATTATATAGAAATGTTTACAAGCTCTGAGCAATATAAATTAACAAGTGATATCTAAAGTCTCGTTCAAACTTCTATGTTAGGATTGGATGTTTTGTAATAATATGATATAGATGAATTTTGACAATTAAGGACTGCTTCATCGACTTTTTCAAGTGATGTACTACAATTACTTCGAAACCAGTAATTCAGTAATTTAATGATGAGCTCATGATTGGGTGGAGAATTATTTTGCAGGGTCGTTATCAAACTAACATCCATTATTCTAGAGTTGTATTAATTTTTTTATTTTCTGATGAACCTCTATTTCGGTATTGGAATTTGTCTATATGGATTTTAAATAAATTCTGAAAACAATTCTTAATTATTACAAAACTTTTTACTTTGAATTTGAGTTAAAGAAATACATTGGAAACTGTAAAACCCATCAATGATTCTTTTACAAAGTCGTATGATCGTATCCTTTTTTCTAATAATTTGAAAATCATTTAATGAAGTCTTTCTTTTCGTTGGATTTTGTGATTTTCATTGAAATTATAAAAGGTTACATACTCGTATAATACCAATTACTGATAATGATGAACTAAAAATATTTTACAAAATTCAAAAAAATATTAAGATAAGATTTAATGTTGTGCGTAGGATAACTTAACCCTGAGGATACCAGAGTCGTAATTGAACATTCATGTACAGTATAGGATACTAGCCAGAGTTCTAGATACATCAAGAGCACTTATCAAATGGGGCTCCCAGGGGTCACTACCAAATTATACTACTTTCCAACGGTGTTCATGCCAACATAATTTTGGATTATTAAGAAAAAAGGTAATCATTTTTAATTGCCTGGCAATGTTACTACAATAATTTATAGCACGACCTTCTACTCACGTAAATTGCATACAATACTAAAAAACAATTACCTATCACCTATTCTTAATTTAAAAAAATTCTTATGGGCAAGGACACCTTTGGTAGACTGTACATCAATCGACTGTTACCAAGGGTTACCTAAAAATCAAGGTAGTAATACCACCTATATAAAAATGCATATATATGAATGTAAATTTGTTTACTAGAAAATATAGGGAAAAAAAGTTACATTTATTGAAATAATTTTCAACTAAAGTAATTAATTATTTACGAAAGTTAAAGTGTGATTTTTTCCAAGAATTATATAAATGTTTGAGATGTAATTGCGTGGTTGATTTCTATTAAGGTAGCCACGATGGAACCTGCATCCACAAACTCCGACTTTGTGGTGGCTCGTACTTCAGTCCATGTTTGTGAGGTGCATTAGCGGTACTTTTAAGGCGGAGTAAATGAAACGTCCATTAGCAGTACATGGAAGTTGACGCCGAAAGACTTTTGTAGTTTTATCTTTTATTTCAGTTATGATTTAAATCTATATTTTACTTCCATATCTTTTTAATTGTATGTTTTTATTTGTAATATATTTGGTTTGCTTTTAAGTTTTAAAATTTAAAGTTTAATATATTTTTTAGGTTTTAGGATATTTTATTTTTTTTATTTTTTAGGATATTTTTAGCTTTATATTCTTTGGTTTTAATTTAATTTTAATTTGATATATTTTCATTTTTAGTATTTTTAATTTAAAAAACATTTAAATAATATATTTTTTAATTTTGTATAAGCAATTACAACTTGGAACAATTGTAATTATATGTTGTTCAGAAGTCATTAAAAAATCTCGGAAAATGTTTCATTAATTTTTTATTTAATCATCAACAGTGAAAGTGATTTTACTTTTCATCTTTGATAATTTTTGATTATAATTTGTATTATAAAATGTTGATAAATAACTAAGTTGTTGGAAGTTCAACTTTCATTGATGATAAGTATTTGCACTTACAGAATAATTATTTAATTTTTATTAACAATACATTTGTAAAGTATTTTCATTGTTTGCTATTTCATGAATATATGAAAACTTTTTTAAAATCTTAAAAAATTTCTTAAAATGTTTGTTAAGAAATTAAAACAATTAAAATATATCATACCTCAATCTTGCACTAAAACATATCAATCGAAGTATATTTTTTCCTGAAAAAAAGAATTTGAAGTTACTTTATTTGTCCTTATAAAAAACTAACGCATACAAGAGTGGAGTCTTGTAAGAATTTAGACATTTTTGTAAACCTTTGACTTATTAAGTTTCAATCTTATTTAATTATCTGCTTAAATGGAATTGTATGAGTTGAGCGGTTCACAATAATACTAAACATTATAAATTGAAGTATCCTAAAATATTATTTCATCAGTTTTTAGCTTAAACAAAAACCCTATAACAATTAACACACACACTCACACCCACAATCTCATAAATATACACTCACAGCAAATACACAAACAAATATCCATACCAAGAAATCACACATGCAAACACTCACCGATACAAACAAACACACCATCATATAAATACAAAATACATACACACACCACATATGAAATTTGAAACCCTTCTTTTTAATGAATCAGTGTTAAACAATAAAAACTAACAATAAAATAAAAATGTACTTTAAAAAATGATGGTAGGTGGCCCTAAGCTATAGCTTATTTACCGTAAAAGTAAAACTGGCACTGCACACATCTCATACATTCACCCCCACACCAACACCAACACCAACACCAACAGCAACACCAACACCAACACAAGCTCAGACGTACACCAACACTCAACACCAACACCCACCCACCTAAACACCAAGGCACATACACCCACGCCCACACAAACACACAAATACACACATTTATCCTAAAGTATATTATTACTGTAAGTTAAATTATACATATACATATATTATATATAATATATATATAATAATATTATATATATTATGTAATATAAATATACATATATTTATAACTATAGGTTAAATTTCACATATATTTATGTAGAATAAATTTCATCCATACATAATAAATGTTTCATAAAATGAAGATCATACAAACATTTTGATTAGTAACTATTCTGTTTAAAAAATCACCCAACAAAGCTTGTCTGATTTTTAATTAAACTAATATAAATCTTTTATGTACACCGAGAAAATGTATATAACATAAAATACATATTTAGTATAAACAATAACGAAAAGTATATATAACATAAAATACATATTTAGTACAAACATAACTAAAAGTTAAATCGTTTTAAAGCCCTGCGTAAAAGTAGAAGAGTCTTGGAACTTCACTTTGCAACTTACGATTTAAAATTCTTTTCAAAAATAGTAAAAAAAAATCTTGGGAAATTCACACACGAATGGTTTCATATGAAGTATTGCATTTTTGTTCGGTAATAAGTTCCGCACAATTTCAGTTTTTAAATTATTCTTATTTTCTACTTTTATACGGAAATGTATAATATACTGACGAGTGCATTAAGATTGTGTAAACTAAAGTTACTTATTACTAAATAGATGTTTATATATACCATATGTAAATATATATATATTATATATGTTTTTTCACTGTAAATCAGGTCTAGCTATCTTTTCTGTCATGAAGACACAAACATTATTTTCACTATCTCCGTAGAGGTCAACATTTCAGGTCATTGACAACACACATTAATTCAATGCTGCGACTAAACACTAAGACGAATATATAAACTCACACAAAAATAGTCTATAATGTCAATAATTTAACAAACGCACATTGATTGTATTTGAATCTAAACTTAGTAAAGTTTTTAAACTAAGATAAAGTTATTTAGTATCTGTTTTTAATCATTTTATTGAATATGAGTTTTATTATTTTATTATGTTCAAAATTGAATCTAAAACACGTACAGTTAATGTGTTTTTAAATCACAAAGATTGATGAAATAACGGAAAACTTTAACATAGATTGTCAGAACTAGTCTGAACTCATAAATGGGATAACACAAGAATGAATGCAACACACAACATAATGTAGGTTGCTTTTACCAAAATATGCACTAGCATGGTCCGCACCATGATGAGTGCATATTTGGGTAAAAAAAATTTACATTCTTAACCGCATATCCTTAAGCATAGTGCAGATGCCAAAAATATGAATATATATACATATATACCAACATTTCGGCCTTCATATGTAATTTCATAGTGGAAAAGTGGCCTTCGGGTGCATTTGGCCTACAATGGTGTAATCCAAGATTACATCTGAGTACCTTTTTTCTGCTGAACTAACAAACAAATTCATTTAAAGATAGATGTATGTGCTGCATACGTCCATTTGCTAATTGAATATGATCTATATTTAATTAGTTTATCTTTTCTTACTTTAGTATTTATTACTTTGTAACCTGTAAAACCCAGCATCAATGCATTATGCGGCTGTGTTGTTTGTTACAAGCGGATTATGCTGAGTTATCTGTGGTGAATGTGCAGCTCATCAGGATGTGTTCCATTGACTAGTTCTCAGCTCTACGAGAACGATGAAGGGAGGTAAAAGACAGAGCCAGAGACTTTATGGCAATGTAACATTTTACCAACTATATATCTTGATGTCTTCATCTTCCTTTAACTCTGTTTCTCTCGTTTTTCTTTTCGTCCCTCAATATGATTCTATTTATATTTTTATCCCCCCCCTCTCAATTTCTCAGTGTATTATTTATTTTCTTTTTTTCTTTCTTTTTATAAATCTGTAGTTTTAAGAGTGTAGCATTACTCAGGATCTTGTACTATGGTACACAAAATAAGAATTTCTAAAAAACTGAAAATTTATGCAAATATAAAGTTTGCGATTATTTTGTTGGTTATTGTAAAACATTGAAATATACACATGCTAAATACTTATTTTTCTATTTTATTTATATTAAACTATGATTAAATAGCTTAAAACTGCATATTTCAAACATGACTATAAGTGAATACAAACATTGTACTTCTAAAGGATATGTGTTGCAGCATGTCAACAAATAATCCGTCTTTGAGAATAATGTATAAACATGAAAAACTTCTGTAATGTCAGAATTATATAAACATTTGATAATAAATCAAATGCGTTGTGGAGTGATTAACTATAATTTCAGAGCACCAACAATAAAAAGTATCGTAATTACCTTGATGTTGTAGTCATCAACAATAATAATAAAAATGGAAAAGTAAAAGAAAGACTGTTAAAACAAATTTTATTTACTTTGCACATTGCTTAATATTATTTGATTTAAGAAACAAGAATGAATTAGATGTTAAGTTTATTAAAAAGAAATAACTAAATAAAGTTGCAATTTTTTGATGATGCGACCAATGATTGACATTGCACTGTCCTCAGGCCTTTACGACACTCGGCCGTAAAACAGGAAATAAAGAGAGTCTATTGACCGACGAATATAAAATTACAGACCGACGCCAATTTCGTTCTACGCGAGTTGATCATTTCGGTTTTGACGATATAAAGTTATTAATCATAATTTATATTCTTAATCTTGGAAAAAGAAGAAATAATCCTAATTTATACATCATTAATATGTATAAAAATAAAGTTGAACGAATTTTTAACATTTTTATTAAAATATAAATTGGGAAGTGAAGTAGCTAATACCATAAACGATCTTTGCAAAAAAATATTCATATTATTTTTGTAATTGGTTAATTTGAAGCAATCAATCATGAAATAATGTTTTTGTTTAGAGTGAGATAGATATTTTTTTATTTTGCTTCTCAATAGAAAATTTTAGTTGGCATAATCATTACAAATTAACATTTAAAATTTGTTTATAGAATGGTACAAATGAATTAACAAATAACACATCAGTAAATTGTTTAAAAGAAACATAAATCCAACAACTCTACTATTTCTTAAAATAGAACCCAATTTATATCAGTTCATGAGCTTGGGATACTTTTTTTGCAGGACAAAAAAGAAAAATATAATGGAAATGCGTTTGTCGATGTCCAAATAATGTTAAAATGTTAAAATGTTAAAATGTTAAAATGTTAAAAAATGTTAAAAAAAATGTCCAAAATTTTTTTTTCTGAACATACTTTTTAATATATAGTGCAAGGTTGTATCCCGGTGGAAACATCGTCACGTGAAGTGAATGTAGATTTAAAGGGTTCTTACCAAATTTTAGAATTCCGATGATTTGCATTGAGAAAAATGAAATAACAAATTATAAGTCATGTCAGAATTCTCTAGTGTGACGAGAAACATAATGAAGGAAAACACTATGATGTATTTTTTGTAAATAACATTTTAACGAACTAATATTTTTACTTAAAAAAATATTAACCTCATAAAATGTTATTCACAGTAAAGTTGAGTTATAGAAATCACTTTTTACACTCTATGGGGCACATTTAAATGATTTTAAGTATAGACCTATCTTTACAAAAAATGTGAAATCAACGAAAAGAAAGGAACAAACGTTTGAATTTTTTTGTAAGTTTGCTAACAGGTCATATTATCATATAAATACATCTATTTGGAACAGGGCCACCACCTCAAATAAGGAGCATTTGTTGACGAGTACACCTGATTTATATAGTAATTGTATCAACTATCAAGAGTCACTCTTCACCGCATAATATTCGTACTTATGTTATTATATGGTTTTTATACGGTTCTTCCTTAAAGGCGGGGTATGCGTAGAGTTCATGAGTTGAGAGTAGACCGTCAGATTGAACTACTCTATTATGGCCAATGAGCTATTCAATGCGTTATTCAATGAACTATTCAACTTCTCTGTCATGGCCAATGAGCTATACGGTTTTCATTGATCGGTTCCATTAATTGAGAAATGAAAGACGTGTTTCAATTAGTTTTTTTATGCGATTATATTTCTGCAACGTCATAGTTGTTTCCAGGAGATGAAAATATCGAATTAATGTTTTTTTCTGATAAATAAACTTAAACAACTCCTACGAAAAAAATAAAATCTATCGCGCTATTTTATTTTGATTATCATTATTTATATTTTCTTTGTTCTAAATAGCCGAGCGTTAGCGAAGAGATTTAATAAATATTAATATCTAGAAGCTAAAACTAAAACATATATATTTAAGGTTTAGATTTTTTCTACCATTTCAAGAACGTGCTTTCCATCAAATGGTATGCAAATCATAAAGTAGAAGAAGCAGTGTTAAATTATTAGAAGTTTTATTCTTTTACTAACTGTCTACATAATATGTTTATATGAGACATTCTATTACACAATTAACAAAACCAAACAATTTATAGTTTACTAAAAACAATTTTAACATCAATGTTCAAGCAAAACTAGGAAGGAACCAGAATAAAAAGGAAGATAAATATGGAAGTGTTCATTTCCTTTGAAAAGCCATCCACTAATATTCGAACAGATCCAATTTTCTTAATAACTGTAATAATGTCTCGAAGATTATAATTCAAGGGTCTCCGAACTATGTTCTTCTTTCCAGATACGATTTTCTATTACATGTGTAGTTTTTAATCATGTTCCTGCATCTGGACATCATCGGAATGTGACATAACTTGGACTCAACAAAATATTTATTGTTTGTGACAACTAAATTTGATAAATAACAACTACTCGTACATGTAACCACAAAAATAACGGTGCCTTAAGGGTGTCGCTGCAATAAACAGTTTCCAAAGCCAATATTTTATAGCATGGCATTTTTTTATCAACGAAAAGTATACAGTGGTATTAGTAAGAAAATGTTTTAAAGGAAACAACTTATACTTTTGGGAATCCTAATAATATTAACTGTAATTATATTCGTATAGTGTATAACTGAGTTGATGACGTAGGAAATACATCAATATCCATTCATTGTAATTGAAACTTAAAATATAAATTACATTATAAATAATTTAAAGATGTTTATTCTACATTACGCTCAATTAAGACTAAGCGTTTTTCTAAATCAAGTTAAATGGCCAATTAGAACAATTAAAAATTGTTTATAGCATCTCGAACGAATTAATAAAAAAATAAACCTAAACTAATTCAAGCTCCCTCAATGAACCCACACATTCACATCATAAAAACATTTATAATAAAAATACAGTTTTTACTTCAAAACAAAAACGATCTCATAAACAATCTTTTATGGTTTCGATAAATTGTGGATAATGTTTTTGAGTGGTGGAAAAAGGAACAGTAAAACGTTTTATAATAATAATGTTGAACATGATTACAAGTCATACAATACAATAAGACTCCATACAATAAGACTTCTTTTATACATAATCACTAGTATTAAATAAAATTAAAAACTATGAAAAAACATTTGACTTTAATTAGTCTCATATATTATCTTTAATTATTATTTAATGGTATGCATGCGCTTTTAATTTAAGATTTTGCGGGCAAAAATGTGAAGGAATTGTTTTTATAAAAACTTCAACTGTCCAGAGCTCGCTCTTCAAGCCATATAACAATAAGTCTTAACCAACTGGTGCAGGTGGACCAGGGAGGCAATATATAACAAAATATTGAACTTCTATGTCCACAAAATATTGAACTTCTATGTCCGCAAAATTTTAAAATTCACGTTAAAATGAATTTTCATTGTTTACTTTAAATTTGTATTTAGAACAAAATTATAACTTTAGGTTATCCACAGGAACTGTGAAAACTATTTAAGGCTTCGTCAAATGATTTGAGGATAGTTTCCGGTTATTAATTTAGATTACTAGAATCAAGCAATTAAAATAAACCAATATTAATCTTTCATTATACTTCTTTATATACAAATAATTTAAACTTTGTTGTTATATTGGTAATAAAACAATATACTTCGATCATTTGTTTCAACGGAAAAATCAATGAAAATCAACAAAGAAAGGTGATCCTGGCAGGTGTTTGGCATGAGGGATCCTCACCAATTAAGAATTGGCTTCCGAAGTGAGTCGCGAGTCAGTGTTTGCGAAGCGCTTTGTGAGAGTGGATGTGCACCCCGTTTTCAACCTGATCTGCACATGTGTGACGCGACTTCTCTGTTTTGAAATACTTTGTTTTAACCTTTAACATTCAATTTTAAAGAACATTTTGGGAAAATTAAAAATCCTAATTGGGATATCTAAGTAATAAAGAGTTAATGTTGGTCAATTAAAATCATAAACTTGATTATTAACAATAGTTTTGTTTCAGTGGTTATAGATAAACTAAAACTTGTGTAAACAAACTATATTTTTAAGACTCGGTGATGTGTTGTTTTTATCAATTTAATTTTTGTCATAAAAAATGACGTAAATGAGGAATTGACATATTTGACTTTTTTTTAAACATTTCTTAGGAACTAAAGTTAACAATTTATTTGTTGGATTCATTTCTTAAACACATTCCAAAACTGACAAGTACTAAAATAAAACTGTAATTTATTTTATAGAATAACATTCGCAATTCTAAGAGAACAATATGTTTTTATTCTTGATCACCTCGGAATAAAACTATTCCATGTTAACAAATATAATTAAAAGTTTTAATTTTAAATAATTTTTGATTAAATGAATCGGGCAACACTGAATGCCCAAAAAAGATCGTAATAGCTCAACCCTCGCTGGGAACAAGTAAGTCAAGAATTATTGCTGTTTATTTTATTTATATTTTAATGAAAAGATAAAAAAAATAAAATGTATAGTTTAAATTATATAATTTTCAATAATTTAATTATTTATTTACACTTAAAGATTTCAACTTTATACTGTTGCACAGTTCATAGAAAATAATGTTAATACTTTACAGTAGCTTTTATGAAAACGTTATTTCTTATTCATAACTTATCAATGGGGTATCGATAATTATATGTGGAATTATCTTTTTTCGTTGTTGAAAATTTGATAAATTACAATGATATATTTTTCCAAAACATATGGGAGATGTAAACATAAAATATAAACTGTAATTGTAAATAATTATACTTGCATTTCAAGCAAAAAAACTTTAACACCGAAACTTCTATTTTGTCTATGTTATTCATTCATGGTTATTTATCAAAAATATAATTGATACATTATATTTTATTTATAATTAGGTATACATTTTTTGTTGTTGTAATTAAATATTATACATGGATCAGCAATAGGACAAGTGAGGCAACGTACATTCAAATAACAAAGAACTTACCTCACTTGTGCTATTGCCGATCCACATAGTTATGTACAATAATATAATCTACTATGTGATACTATCTACATTACTAACTATTTTATAGATGAACCTAACACAAGTTTCTGTCTGGACTACGCATCTTAATAATTTGCTAAGATTTCATAACTCAGCTGTTTATGAAATATTGTTCGTACTGTATAGTCAAATTCAGTGTACATAACTATATACATGTTTTATTATGTATTATAATAAAGGAGTTTTACAAAGTTTCTTATTGTGAAAGGTTAACTTTTGAAAATAATTTATAAATGACCCACGCACGCATATTTTTAATTGATCAAGTTTATATAACAAACTTAAAACATGAAAATGTAGACAATCAAAAACCGAAAGATAAATATATACTTATCGAGACATTAATTGGAACAAAATATGGCAATCATATTATAACTATAGAAATTATAATTTATAAAAATGTTTAAACAAGACTTAATTCAATGTTATTGAAAAGTTTTTATATTAATTTAGTTAACTAATTAATTAATTAATTTAATTGATTATATAAATAAACACCCAATTTGATTATTATTATATAGTTTCGCTTAGCAATTGTTTTTCTTAAGCGTTTGTTTTTGTTATAAATTTTGTTTTTATTGTGCTAGACCTAAAAAATAAATACCACTTCAATTTTAATACTTCATTCTGTTTATGTATATAAACATGTTGTTTTTTATTCAAATGTTTACTCATTTACAATGTATCTGACAAAGTATAAAACTAATAAAAGTACTAATACCAACTAGGCAAGAAAGAGTGAATATTGTTATTTTTTGTAAATGTAAAGTATGGAAATAATACACAATTTTGTAGTTAAATAGGAGCTGTAAAGTTACTTGCCATTGATAATATTGTTGCAGTTTTCTATATTCTTATGACCAAATTATGACCAACTTAGAGTACCAACTTTAAAAAATAAAATTTTCTATATTCTTATGACCAACTTGGAGTGATAACTTTGAAAAATAAAATTTTCATTGCAGCGGCCGTGTTTACAAACTTCCAAAATAAATATTATCTTCTCACATTACTCAAATTATTCAAATTAGGTTAAATGGCTAAAACAATGGCTTGGTTCTCCTTATTAAAAACCAACCATAGGAGTGATAATTTTTGTGTACTACTTTTTCTTGACATAAATTTATTGTCTATTCAAAGATCATTAACGTTAATAGTTTGAAATAAAATTTACGATCTTATTCAACAAAACTTTCTATTTTATTAAATTAATTTAAACATAAATTTTGATTTATTATTTGTTTAGTCTTTTAAAATAATAATTACCTTTATTCTGTAGTGTGTGACTATAATTGAATAGAATTTAGACATTCAGATGTAATAAAAACATTTCAAAATAATAATTATCTTTTGGAACACTTTTCCACTAATTTTTAATGGCTTAGTCACCTGTTTTAAGACACTTTATGATAAATTATTTTTGTTTAAAATTTACGAAAGTTTTTTCTTAAAAATAATTTAATGTTTTTGTGTTTGTCATTAAAACGATGATATTAACAGACTAAAATCATAAAACTCACATAAATTTAAACCAGTGATGTTACATTGTATTTTTCACTTTCTATACTGTTGTAGATTTAAATAACTTTTGAAACGTAAAATTAATATTTCCCCAACTATAAATACAACTTTTGTATTTGTACTAAAATTGAACGACAAACACTTGTTTTTTCTATAACAAAACCTTAAAAAAGCTGAATTATGATTAAAAATGTTCAATGATTTTGAAATAAAAATTAAATTATGCATTCGTCAATATAGTCATTGCATACCACCATAAGTTATGATTTGAAATATTAACATAATAAGCTTTGCCAATAAATAGTTTGGCAATACGTCTCACATGATGATAACAGAGTTGAAAGAGGAAAAGTTAGTACATTATGAAACGGAAAAAATATTCTTATGATTAGACTTTTATTTTAGAAAATGAATGTTATATTTTAGGTATTCGGTGGATTTCCTATCAATTACGTTCCACGGCTTGTCTGGAGCATACATTCCCGTCCGCATTGGTAATAAATTAAGCCACGTTATGTCTGGTCAGAACTTGAATGGGTGGCCACCTTGGGGAACCCCGATTACTGTTGGCATTTAGGCGGTGCATGTGGTTTGCATCCTTACAGCATCGCCCGTTTGGGTAAGATTACTAATAAAAAATCTAATGAATGCTTTCGGTTAGACAAATTAATTCTTGCGCATAGTTTCACATCATCTTAATTGTAACCAGTATTGTTTTTAAATTGCTTAAGCAAATACACATCTTCATTATTTTGTAGCAATGACATTTTGACCCGAGAGAGGCAATGTTTTAACACTATGACAAAACAAATAAAACACCGTCATGCCTTATCAAAACAAAAGATTCACTTTTACTATTTAGGTTTCAATGACATACAATGTACAATTACTTGTTTTTTATATCTTGAAAACATTGGTTTGTCTTAATATAAAATTCTATGAGGTGTTTATTATATAGACACAACTTCGTAATAAATTAAGCATTGCACACATAAAAGTATTTTCTGTATTTGTTTAGTGTTACATAATGTAAGTGTAATAATGGGTATACCAATAACGAATTAGTTTTTCGATTATACAAACATAATATCAACTCATTGTTTATTGTTAGAATACTTTTTACATTTCAAATTGTTTTTCTTATAATATTTATACTTGTGGAAGTTAATTTTTATATACCAATATTTCAGCATTTTTTTAATAAGCAAGTGAGGAAAAACGTTACTTTCCAAATTTAAGTTTACATTTTGTTTTTTTATGACGATTTAAATAACATAACCATCAACAACCATTACAATAAAAACAATTAACTATAGAATAATTATATATTTTAAAAAAATGATTTTCATTAAGTTCTTAGTAATAATATGCAAAATATAAATATTTAAATTTTACAGTTAAGAAATACACTGATTACAGATATATAAAGACTTAAAAGCATTGCTCAAACCAAAATACTCAAAGATACATCATGTGAAAAAATGTACAGTCCCCCAAGGATGTTCTTGCCCATACAAAAGTGTTTTAAAATTAGAATAGTTGGTAAATATGTTTATTTAATAATAATAATAATAATTCGGTTTTTTATTTGGCGATATGAAGCAGCCACAGGCAATGCCTTGGCTACTTCTACCGCGCCTTACAACAGAAACAAATTAAAAATGTAAAACAATACAAAAAAAAACCAAATTAAAATTTAATTAAAAGAAACAAAAAAAAACAAGAAATAAACACGAAATAAACACAAGAAATACGTCAGCATAGGTCGTAAAGTCAACCGTAAAAATAAAACATACATACATCCATACAACATTTTTGCCGTATTTTCATATATTTTACGGTAATAGGTATTCATATAAAAATAAATTTGTTGTTATATTATCAGCCACCACTGTTTTAATTGTAAAAAAAACGTGGGCAACCACACCCTAGTAGACTGTACGCTCAATTATAAAAAATGTATACAATAAAATAGTTGAAAGTTTCATTTTTATTAATTTTTAAATATGATTACTTTTACATGGAGTTGAAGTCACCTACAACTATATATAACATAAATACACATTTTGAATGTCCGTTTTAAATAACATTTTAATAATAAAAAAGCTTTGTATAAGAGTATAAAATTAAATACTATTTATAAATTTACAAGTACATCTCATATTTCCCTGAAACTTTCATACTTATGTGTTCTGTATCCCAAAGGATATTATATTTTTACAATTAATAAAAAGTGACAGTTCTCCAACTGTATGTTAATATAGTTAATATACCTGATATATATACGATTTCATACTATCAAACATATATAAAAATCAAAAAAATATAAACATGTTTCACCTACTTTTAATTTTCAAACATTTTTGTATGGGGAAGACTGGGATATAATAAATTAGTTTACAAAAACTAAACCTCAGGTATACTCTAGCACATTAATTGATATAGAAATGTTGATAAGATATTTTAATTATGTTTCATCATTTTCTTAATAGGAATATTTATGTTAACATTAGAATTAAGGTTTTAAACAAAAAGTATCAAAAGCTAATAAAATATTTGAATGTAACATAAATTAACTTAAAAAGTTGTGCTTAATCTGAAATTGAGACAAAATTGGAGGAACATTTAAAGAAGACTTGAGTGTGGGAAAGGAAGGAAATCATTAAGAAGGGATGGTCAATAAATTGATCCTCCAGATCCTACGTGTCACCGATTGGATTCTCTTCTCGTTTTTTAAATTTATACTTTGGCTATCAAAGAATTTTTGATTATTTTTTACCGTAGAAAATATGTGAAAATTTACTGTTTCTAAAATAAATTAGACTTTTTATTGTTTAATGCAGTCTAAATAAATTGGACCGTCTCATTGTTAAATAATTTACTGAAAACAATATTAAAACCATTAATAAACAATATTTATTAATTTAAAACAAATTAATCTGATAATAATATTTTTACGAAAGATAAATAAAAAAGACCAGGTGATGTGCACATCCTGTCTGTGGGAACCTTCCATTCAGGGCTTAGAATCAACAGGTGAATACCCACATTTTATTTCAACTTCTTAGTAAAATTTTTGTTCTAAATTCGTTTTATTTTAACTTTATTTTTATTTTTATTTTCTTTCAACTTTTTGGTAAATATTTTTATTTTAACTTAAATTCATTTTTATTTCTATTTTGTTTCAACTTTTTAGTAAACATTTCTATTTTAACTTAACTTTATTTCGATTTTAATTTTATTTCAACATTTTGGCAAACATTTTTATTTTTTTAAGTTACATTTATTCTAATTTTAATTAAGTTTCAACTTCTTGGTGAAAATTATTATTTTAGCTTAAATTTATTTTAATTTTAATTTTCTTTCAACTTTTTGGTAAACATTTTTATTTTAGCTTAAATTTAGTTACATTTTTTCAACTTTTCAGTAAATATTTTATTTTAATTTAAATATACTTTAATTTCACCTTTATTTCAACTTTTTAATAAATATCTTTATTTTAATTTTACTTTTTTTTTACTTTTTAGTAAACATTGTTATTTTAACTTAAATTTATTTTAACTTTAATTTGATTTCAGCTATTTAGTAAACATTTTTCATCTTAATTGAAATTTTGAATTACTACTAAATAAATACCAGGCACAATGCTAGACACATCAATTAAAATAATTAAAATAAAATACTATAAATATTAAAATAAAAGTTAAAGGCAAAAATAAATTGAATATATTATTGAAAGTTCAAATTAGATGATTTCCTTTCGAAAAATTTCAAAATAAACCATATTATGAAACTAAATGAAGTTGATTAATATGAAATAAAATTATTTATTTTAAATAGAGTTTGAACCAAATAATTTATTTTAAAAATGTTTTTGTTGTATAATTTGGTCTACCGAAAGATTGATAAACTAATAACAAAGATGTTAAAAATTACTTCCCTCCAAACAGGTTTTGCAATTTGTGCAAGTTCGTGCAAAAACTTGCACGAATTATGCAAGACATGTTGGCAGGGAATTATTAGTTAACTATTAGTTTATTAATTAATTATTAGTTTCTTGTTAATTCATTATTAGTTACTTATTAGATCTTTCTTACTTTAGTATTCATTTTATTAGCCACTTATTGATTGTTTATTAATTAATGTTTAGTTGTTTATTAATTAATTATTAGTTGATTATCATTTAATTATTAATTACTTATCAATTAATTACTAATTTCATATTACTTCATTATTAGTTACTTATTAGTTTTTATTAACTATAAGTGGCTTATTAATTAATTACTAATTTCTTATTAATTAATTATTTGCTACTTATTTGTTTTTATTAATTAATTATTATTTGCTTATTATTTAATTATTAATTACTTATTAGATTTTTCTTAGTTTAGTATTAATTTTTAGCTACGTATTGTTTGTTTATTAATTAATGCTTAGTTGTTTACTAATTAATTATTAGTTGTTTCTTAGTTAATTATTAATTTCTTATTAATTAATTATTAATTGCTTATTAATTAATTATTATTTATTTATTAGATTTTATTAGCTACGTATTAATTGTTTATTAATTAATGTTTAGTTGTTTATTAATTAATTATTAGTTGCCTCTTAGTTAATTATTAATTTCTTATTGATTAATTATTAGTTGCTTACTAGACAATTTTTAGTTGATTGTTAGTTGATTATTAATTAAATACTAGTTAATTATTAGTTGTTTTTCAGTTAATTATAAGTGGCTTATTAATTAATTATTAGTTAATTACTAATTGCTTATTAAATAATATTTAGCTAATTATTAGTTGTTTATTAATTAGTAGTTTGTTAATTATTAGTCGCTGATTATTTAATTATTAGTTAATATTTCTACGTATCATTAATTTCATTTCAACTCACATTTCCGTTATAATGACGAAAGAAACAAAAATCTTCAATTTGTAAGACGATCATTAATGACAACTTCGGGACTCCCATCAGAAGTTCTTCGGTTTGGTTCGGCCACAATGTGGTCACGTGACAAATAGACACCAAATCCGTTTATTTGGCTCACATTTTTCTGAAATGTTGACAAGGAAGTAAATATTGACGGAATGAAAATATTTTCGTAATATTTAACTTGTACAAAAAATACAAGCAACATCAACAACTTCATTAGCTATTGAAAAAACGTTCGTTCCTTTAACCTGAAGAATGGAGTTATATACTTAGACAAGCTTACAAGATATTTAAGATAAAAGTAAAATAATTCTTCATAAATTCGTCAAACGTTAATAAATGTTATTAAAACAAAGCATTGCATAATTTATGTTTGCTGTAACTTAGTTAATCTTACATTCATTCATTTGCCTCTGTTGAACTATATATTGATAAGTATATCACTTCTCTGAAAGTAATTTAAACAGGTTCAGTTTTCCATAATTACTTTGGGTAATTGTCAATGTCCTTGAACACCTGATTTGTCAAAAATAATCAAAATTGGAAACGGAAATTCCAATACAAAATTTTGCTGTTATGCAAATATGTGCAATTGAATACTTTAAACGCAAACTTATGTTTATGTTCAAATTTCTATCTATAGA